>KV013608.1:312391-332258 GCA_001598015.1 Dorcoceras hygrometricum
GTCCTCGAAATCAAAGGCAGACACAGGGAAGAACACAACAAATATGCAAATCAGTATCAAAAATTCGAAACAGCACAAAGGTTTACCTGGAAGTTATGCAATTTCAACATTCAAACAGGTGAGGCCAATCCTGCCTCATCTTCTCTTCAACTTCTAATCAACTTGTTTATCCAAACTCGGTTTGAATGCATTGAGTCAATCTCATATTGCATTGCTTCAAGCCACAAATTAGAATCAGCATCGAAAATTGCCTCCTTGAAGGTTCTTGGATCACATCCAATGGTTTGATCACTTTGATCATCTTCAAGGAGGAAACCATATCTAACAGGAGCCCTAGGAACCCTTTCAGATCTCCTGGTGTGTCCATATCAAGTATTTCTCTTCAGGTGCGAGAGATTCACTTGGTACTTCAGATGGTTCTCGAACCTCTTCGAGTTCTACTAACTTGCCTTTCCTATCAAGTAGAAATTTCCTTTCCAGAAAGGTGGAATTTCTAGAGACAAACACTTTTGTTTCATTGGGATAGTAGAAGTGGTATCCAATTGAATTCTTAGGATACCCTATGAAGTAACATAAGATTGATCTATTATCCAGCTTATCTCTCACTGTCTGCTTCACGTAAGCAGGACATCCCCAAATCCTCAAGTATGAGTACTTTGGTGGCTTGCCCATCCATATCTCATATGGAGTTTTATCCACTGCCTTGGTATGGACATTGTTCAACAACATTACCACCGTTTTGAGCGCATAGCCCCAAAACGAGGCAGGAAGTTCAGTGAAACTCATCATAGATTGAAACATGCCCATCAAGGTTCGATTACGACGCTTCACTACAGCGTTGAGCTGTAGTGTGGCCGGAGGGGTCCACTGTGAGAGAATCCCATTATCTTTAAGATAGTCTTGAAATTCGGCACTCAAGTATTCTCCACCTCGATCGGATCGAAGTGTTTTAATACTTTTTCCCAATTGGTTTTCTACTTCAGCCTTGAATTCTTTGAACTTTTCAAATGATTCAGACTTGTGCTTCATTAAGTACAAGTACCCATACCTAGAGTGATCATCAGTAAAGGTGATGAAGTAGGTGTGACCGGACTTAGTACCAATGCTAAGTGGGTCACATACATCAGTATGGATCAAATCCAATAAGCCTTGAGTACGTTCAGGCTTGCCCGTGAAGGGCAATTTTGTCATTTTTCCCTTGAGACAAGACTCACAAGTTGGTAGGGAGTTAATATCAGACATATTAAACATGTCACTCCTAATCAACTTGTTTATCCTATTTAAGGAAACATGACCTAGCCTAGCGTGCCAAAGTTGTGCCGGGTTCAAACCATCATTTTTCCTTTTTATTGTTGTTGTGTGTGTTTCCACATCGCGAGTTGGAACTTCTTTCAATTTTAAGGCATATAGATCGTTTTCGCGTTCCCCAATTCCAATTAAACATTCATTCTTGTATATATTGCAAATCGAATTGGTAAAATGACAAGAATATCCATCACTATCAAGCATAGAAACAGAAATGATATTCTTTATTAATTCAGGAACAAATAAAACGTTTCTTAACAACAACTTAAAATTTGAAGACATAAATAATAAACATCTCCTATAACTATGGCCGCAACCCTTGCTCCGTTTCCAAGCCTCAAGAAGGTCTCACCCTCTCTAAGACGCCGGCTTCTTGTCATTACCTGCAAGTCATTGCAGATATGAGATCCATATCCGGTATCAAGTACCCAAGAAGTCGAGTTAAGAGACATTTATTTCAATGTAGAACATACTTTTTGAAGTTCGCAACTGCTCGAGGTAATCCTTACAGTTCCTCCTCCAGTGTCTAGGCTTTTGACAGTGGTGGCAAACATCCTCAGATTGTTCGGATTTGAAGTCCTTGCCTTGGGCTTCTTGGTTGGCTTTCCCTCCTTCGCAGGGGCAGAACGCTTCTTACCCTTGCGTTTGGGCCCCTTCTTCGCAGAGGAAGAAGAGCTCATAAGGAGGACATGCTTGTCCTTCTTTATGGTCCCCTCGAACACGACAAGAATGTTTACCACCTCTTCAAGGGTGGCTTCCAGCTTGTTCATGTTAAAGTTGACCACAAAGGGGTCGAACGCAGCATGGAGGGAGAGGAGAAGCAGATCCACAGACAGCTCTTGTGGAAGCGTGATATCAAGGCCCACTAGATTCTCAATGAGCCCAATCATACGGACCCCATGCTCGCGGACCGAAGTCCCCTCGCGCATGCGGATCGTCATGAGCTCCTTGACAGTAGTGAACCTCTCAGTCCGAGAGTTCTCCCAATACAGTTCCTTGAGATGAAGGTGTATGCCAGCAGCATACTCCGTCTTCTCAAAGCACCACTGCATTTCGTTGGACATCGACGGACCCCATGCTCGCGGACCGAAGTCCCCTCGCGCATGCGGATCGTCATGAGCTCCTTGACAGTAGTGAACCTCTCAGTCCGAGAGTTCTCCCAATACAGTTCCTTGAGATGAAGGTGTATGCCAGCAGCATACTCCGTCTTCTCAAAGCACCACTGCATTTCGTTGGACATCGATGCCATCATATAGCACCGTGCCTTAAGTTCGTCATCCCACCATTTATTTAGCTTTTTCAGCTCCTCAGGACTGACTTCGGCAGGGGCTTCCTTCGGAGGGCTCTTCTCTAGCGTGTAGAGAAGTTTCTCCGAAGCCAAGACAATATTGAGGTTTCGAAGTCAATCTTGGTAGTTTAAGCCAGTGAACTTGTTGCTATCCAGTATAGCAGCAAGTGGATTTTTGATCGAAGACATAATGAAAGCAGTTTATACTGAAAAGAAAAACAGACATGCATTACCAACTATTCATGAAAAACGCTAAGACATAAAACATGGTCATTTAGTTTTATGAATTACCCTCCCACTATTTTAACGATTTCACCACCCTCTAATGAAATCGAGAAAGCAAGTTTCCTTAGTGGGTACAAAGAGTCCAATCAAGAAATCATGGTCCCGAATAATATCAGCCAACCATGATTCTCAAAAGGTAGAGCCCAATTGCAACAGGTGCAACCTCCATGTATTTACCTCACGTCCAGTAAGGGCCCAATATTATGACGCCGATTACTATCACGTGTCAAGACGACCCATCAGTGATGACTTGTGATGGACGGTCCCCAATAATATGAGCCAACGTTAAAGTGAGTTCCAACCAACTCACAGCAAGTGTCAATGACGTGTACAACTTTCCGGCACATAGAACCCCCCCAATAATATGAGCCGGGCTATGTGTGCGGGTAGCATCGATGTACACCCATTGTTGATGGAAGGTAGGAAAATTTAAATATATTTAAATTCCCTTAGCTTATCGAATAAATTTTTGATCTTGATATAAATTTTAAAAAAAATTTAAAATGAGGGATTTCAATTTTGAAATTTGGTCTCAATAATTTTAAATCAAATTTAAAATCGCGGATTCAACAGATATATATCACATATATATAATTGGGATGATCGATGAGCGAGAGCTATGCGATCCGTGGTTGCCAAGAACGGATCTAGGTCCAATCCTAGGTGACATGCAGCATGCAAATGCAATCCTATTACATAAGTTTCCAGTTTTACAAGTCTTCGGTCTTCAATATCTTTGATCATCATCTCCACCATCTTCAAAATTATCCTCCCACTAAGTCTAATATTACATTTAAATAGCCATGAAAAATAGGGATACATTTCAAGGGGGTGGGAACGGGCCATAAACCAGGCCCACTTTGAAATGATATCAACAATATTACAACCATAAATTGTAAAACCTAGCACACACCTAACACATTGGGCACGGCTCTCGATCATCTCAAACATTATCTATTTCAATTAACTCAATTAATCGACAAAAATAAAATAATCAAATCAAATTTGATATTATCCAGCAAAATCATATTTTAAATATAAAATCATATTTTATAATAAAATCTTATTTTGTTATTTTAATTGCATCAATTTTGGGCTTAAAACAATTTTAGGCCCAATATCTCAAAATTTTCAAAAATTAATTTTGGTGTGACCAAAAGGCCCAATATCAAGTATTGGCCCAAACACCTCGGGCTGTCCGGGACTGGCCCGAAAAAACCCTGGTTTAAAAAACGCCGCCGCATCTCCGCCCCGGAACCGTCGCATAGGCGGTGCGTCGCCGCCCGCACGCGTGCTGCACGCTGTGCGTACCCCTGTGCGCAACGTGTGCGCACTAGGGGCGGCCACCTGCGCGACCAGTTCCCGCAGGTGGGGCAGCAGGTGTGCGTACGCCGCCTGCACGCGTGCGCGACGTGCGCGCACCACCGTGCGCAACGTGTGCGCACGGTCACCGGACAGCGTGCGCATCGTGTGCGCACCACCGTGCGTAACATGTGCGCACGGTTACCGACCAGCTTGCGCAACGAGTGCACGCCACCGTGCGCAACATGTGCGCACTGTTACCGGCCAGCTGGCGCAACGCCTGCGCGCCACCGTGCGCAACATGGGCGCAAGGTTACTGGCCAGCGGGCGCAACGCCCGCCGAGAAGTGCGCGACAGGCGTGCAATGCCACCGTGATGTGCACGCGGGATGCATGCTCGATCCCGCGATCCCCGCCGCGATTTGCGCACGGCGGGCGCGCGGCAGCATGGAGCGGTTGTCGCGGTGGCAATTTTTTTTTTTTTTTTGAAAAACTGCGATCTGATGCAATACAGGCATAAAAAGTGTATTGACAGATCCGAGCCAAAGCTCTGATACCACTGTTGGCGCAGCGGCGGATCCGGATCCCGCTCCCGGGGCGTAGCGGAAGAATTAAAATTTTGGAGCCCGGGAATGGTCAATACACCTGTAAAACAATTCATAAACATACATAGGATGTTTAGAATGATACCTTGCTGGCGTCTAGGGGCCTGGCTCCGACCAATTTCACGAGAAAATTGGCACTTCAACGGTTGGCGGTTTTGGCCTCCTAATCCGGTCCACAACCGGAATCCCAATTCCTTCGTCGGTCTGCACTAGAAAACTCGACGAAGATTTAACGACGGAATCTCCTCATCGTAACGGTCGGAACGAGATCTTCGATAGCGGCAGCGGGCGGAGGCGACGGCGACGACGACGTCGGCGGCGGGGGAGGAGAGGAGAGGAGAGGAAGAATAATCTGAGGAGCTTTTGGTGTGTTTCAAATGAATACCCCAGTGCCCCTATTTATAGATTTTCCATGGGCTTGAACCAGATTAATGGGCTTGGGTCGGGCCCAGGCTCAGGGTGCACATTTGTTTCAAGTCCATCACTGTGGCTCCATCATAACCCCGATCGACGATCAGATCGGACCGATCTACACAGTTTACAAAACTGAGCATTATGATGTGAAAACAATTTTTCGGACCACCTAATCCAAAATAGCAGTTTGGCCCCTGTAAGCTTTAAGGATAGTCAAACTAGTCCAAACTTAGGGAAATTGCATTTTGACCCTATTTAATTTTAGGAAGTCGCACTTCCATCTTTCTTCCTACTATACTCAATAAATCGAGCTTAATTTCCGTACGGGAATTGAGAAACCAGTACTTGTGTGACCCTCAATGGTTCAGGGATACAGCTAGCCGTGGGCTCACAACATTTGTGACTCCGAAAACACATTTTCGGACTTACCCATCGGATCATGGTAAAGAGTCTAGCAACATCGTCCCATGATCCCCTAGGTATCACTGATAGTGCCTGCAAGAACCAGTCGGTTATGGTTAGCGTACAGTAAGATCCTTTCAACACAAATATCCCGATCAGATCAACGACCATTGGTAAATCGAGAGTCGCTAGAGATCCAACAACCATGCATACATCTTGGAGATCAAATAGTGACATCGCATGTGTTACTAGGTAAACCCATTTATCTAAAACACATCTAGTACTCTGGCCAGAGATTTGTCACACTATTATCTCCTCAGATAGCATAGGATATCCACGCACAATGGCAAGCGGTGAATCCTCGACAACGAAGCATCGACTCCTACATGCATCGGGACCTCACCCAACCCCGCCACCTGATGACCCCAACCGAGTCGATAAACGGATCAAAGTGAGGCACCTATCATGTAGAGTCTCAAGGACGTTTCGAGTAATAAGGGCTAATCTGTACAACCAAGACCTCGGACTTAATCCACTCGACAAATGGTAACCACTTGGAAAGTTCGAACGAGGATAGTTCGATAGATCACCAGGTCACTATCCATCTGCATGCTCAGAACATCACAATGTTCCCTACCAATGAAACGTGGTACTTCACATCGTAGATGCTAGTCTCAAACTCGAGCGGCCTTATCATCATTTTGACGGCCCAATCGACTAGGAACGAGTTTAGAATACCAGTGACTATTACATGAGTTTCATGATAGCCATCATATCCACTATCACATCTAACATACACTATGGTGCATTCCAGGTCTTTATCCAACACAATTGTTAACATTATAAAATAATGACGATAAAGAATGCCATAAAAGAATACGAATTTCATAAATAAAGATCGTTTTACATAGAGTCAACAAGAACCCACACGTCACAAGTTGGCTAGTTGGGCACCTACTCTAACAGAAACAACTCAAACTGAACTCTTATAATCGAAAGTTTATTAATAGTTTTAATCGCAATTGTAAAATATGCAATGTGTATGAATGCAGTAAGATGTAAAGAAAGAATATGCTGCAATTTGTTTATGAAAGTTTGGAGCTGAATCTCCTACGTCTCCCCTTCTTCCGTAATCGGGAAGGATCCACTAGAAGACTTTGATTATAACGGCCCCCGCTGCAACCCGATCCTACGACCAGAAGCCGCAAGAACTCCTTGCCACCACTGCACATCAGCCCGCAAGCTGCGTGTTTCTAAATTCACTTCTTTCACGTCTCAGTGAGAAAGGCTACACACACTTCTTTAACGTTTCAGTGCGAAAGATAACGTAGACTTGTTTAACGTCTCTGTCCAAAGACTACAATGGAGAGTTTCAGATTTGATTCACTCAATTTTCTGTTTCGTTCATCTCTCGAATATATAAGTGAGTTGTGTGTGAGATTACAGTGTATGCTCAATCTCTCTAAGATAAAATCTCACACACTAGGAAGTGCTGCTATCCGAGATGGTTTCACCAATGTCTTCCCAGAGCTTGTGTTGTGTGTTCTTCTGTTTTACATTTTGGATTTGCACAACCCTTTTATCTCTTATCGCGCTCTGCTCTTTTTGTCCACGCTCTTTCTCTCTGCTTGTGCTCTGCTCTTGTTATTTATAGCCTGATGGGGAAATTAACCCGTTCTCTTCTGACACTGTTGTACTTTGTGTCCTTTGTATTTTAATGCGTTTCATACTTTTCTTCACTTTAAGCACGTGAGAACTGTACTTGAGAAGACAATACAAGAAAATCGGATTGAATACTGAAAAGAAATCTTCGTATAGTCTTGTATTCAAATTGCTTTGCTCGTAGATTTGATAGCATCTGTCATGCTATCCGAACTGGTTTGACCTTAACCAGTTTACCATCTTATCTCCATTATGGTTTGTGCCGCGCTGTTCTTTACTTCGAACTATTCAAAGCTCTCTTCTTCTCTTCTTATATGCTCTTGAGCTGCTTCGAGCCAGCTTGTTCAGTACACTACGTAGGCCGCTTCACTGAGCTGGTTTCTCAGCTGGTTTCCTTCCTAGATAGTTGCTTCTTTCACTACAGCAGCCTTCTGCTTTCCCATTATAAGCTTCCAGCTGCTACGATTCCTGATCAGGTTTTCTCTTCCCGATCTGGTTTACCAGCTCGACTCTATTCTTCTCTTCAAGAGCCACTGTGTGCTTGCTTGTTCTCTTGGTCCATTCAGACACCTCATCAAAATCATCAGCAAGCACACCTTTCTTTCACTGGTTGATTGAGCCAGTTATCCGAGGATACTTTAAACCTTATCCTCGTGGAACTTCAATCCACCAGTGATTGTATCCCTTCTTATTTGGGATACAATAATCAGTTCTGATCCAATCTACTCAAGGATTGAGATCCCTATGACGAACTGATCATAGTTGCGCCTAGTGATCCGACCTAACCTTGATCACTGCGCTTGTCTTTGCGTCGGCACTTGAACACTGCATTTGTACGCTGCACTTGATCTGCGCTTGAACGGTTCTGCTCTTCACCGAATCTTTTTGCGCTTGATCTCTTGCTGTTCTTGTACCAAGCTGGTAGACCAGCTTGATCTTCCTTGCACCCTGTACATCAGTGTTGTACCAGCTTGGGCGTCCCCCCACTGTTCCAGTGCAGACATCTTCAACTGTTCCAGCTTGGGCGTCCCCTCACTGTTCCAGTCTGAATGTCTCCCTGTCTCCTTAACCAAGTGCACTACACATCGCACACAAAAAGTTTGTAGAATAATAACAAATTTTGTGAATAAAAACTTAGATTCTGATCTGTATAAATAGATCCAACAGGGGCAATGATTCGGGCATGGTTTCAACAGATGAAAATTGAACAAATCTTCACTTTGGTGGCTTATACTCAAAGTAACGGTCAAGTAGAAGTTACCAATCGATCCATTGTTCAAGCTCTCAAGGCTTGACTAAACTCGGCGAGAGGGAAATGGGTTGATCAACTACCCAATGTACTTTGGTCTTACCGCACTACAATTCGGGCAGGCGCTGGAAAAACGCCCTATTTCATGGTCTATGGAGCGAAGCCCGTTACCAACAGATATAGGTCAAGATAGCCTCAGGGTTATAAAATATGATAAGGAAAATGATGAAATCCGAAGCCTCGAGCTGGATCATCTCCAGGAGAGAAGAGCTCGGGTTGCAGTAAGACTTTCAACTTATCGAAGAAGGATGGCCCAGGCTTATAACAAGAGTGTTCGGACTCGTAGGTATGAGCTAGGAGATATGGTTTGGAGGAGGATTCAACACCAAGGAGAAAGAGGAAAGCTCTATACTAAATACGAAGGGACATTCGAGATTGTGGACAAAACGGGCATCGCCGCATATTATCTAAAAGACGCATTAGAAAGAGAACTCGAAGACCCTGGAATATTATCCATCTTCGAGGATATTATACCTAACTCTTTCCTTGTAAAAATCTCACCTCATTGATAGAAAGTTTTTTCCTTAGAAAGTTTAGAAACAGCTCCGGTAGCATCCCTACCTGAGTACACCATAAGCCCAACCAGCTCGGCATCATAACACAATTCTCATTGACAACAGCTGATAGAATACCTACCTGAGTACACCATAACCCCGACTAGCTCGGCATCATAAGCCCAATTCTCATTGGCAACATCTCGGATAGTATCCACACTTGAGTACACCATAAGCCCGTCCAACTCGTTATCATAAGCCCAATTCTCATTGGCAACATCTCGGGTAGCGTCCCTACCTGATCACACCATAAACCTGACCAGCTCGGCATCATAAGTCAAACTCTCATTGGCAATAGGTCCGAACAGCTCGCTCGGCACGAAGAACTCATTTCTTAATAAATCTAGAATAGCAATGTTACCCTAATACGATCAAGAGAACGAACAGCTCGGGTAGCATTCTTTCATATTTGGTATGATTATAGAATTTTTGAAGAAAGCTTGAGCTGTCTCAAGAATTATACTCGCACTTAATAGCCTTTGTTGGGCTAATCAAACGTGATCATTGTCAATCTCAGGTTGTTGAAATATGTGTTCAGGATATCCCAAGTCATACTTAGTTATTTTTGGAAAAGAATTTTTGCTATGCATCCACGTCAGTGCTCGAGAATAATAGACAAGAATTGCAAGAAACATTTCATTAATATTAAGAGTACAAACAAATCAAGTACAAGATGGGGCCCCGAGGTGTCTTTACTGGTCATTTCACCCTCCTAGGGCATGTCCTCCAGAGCTGCATCACATCAAGAAATGAGGCTGGGTGCTCCTCCTCCTAGTAGACATAAGCCCAAAACTAGGCTAAACAACCATTAAAGCCATACTCAAAGTAGACGCAGGCTTTCTCCGTACACAAGGTTTCAAACTCGGGAGACTTCAAGAACTTCCCTTCTCGAGCCTTCCGGCGATTTCCACATCTTCCTTGTGATTTTAAACCTCTCCTTTCAGTTCCTGGATCTCAGACTCTGGAGGACTACACCTGAGCTCTGGTTGCTTCAAGCTCGAGCGGCAGCTGCTGTTGCTTCTCCTCGTCCCTTTGTCTGCGTAGCTCCTCGAACTGCTTCATTAGCTGGTCATGACGGTTCAGCACGTCATCCATAGAACGAAGGGTCAATACAACCTTATCATGTGCTCAGGATAGGCGGTTTAACATCTCGCCGCTCCAGACAAGCACCTGAGCAAGATAAAAATTAGCTCGAATGCCAGCATGATTAATCACAACAACCGAATAATTAAATACCTGCATAAAGTGGAGACTCACGTCCTAGAGAACGCCTACATCAGGAGTTCTCCGCACTAACTCAAAATCTTTTTCTGGTACGAAATGGTGAAGAAACTCTGAGAAAATAGGACCTGAAGGAGCAACCAAGAAGGAGACCTCGGAAAATTTAGGGCTTCGGGGAGGGCTGTTGTAACGACCAAAATCTTTTATAGCTACAATTAGAAAGTTATAAGATCTGAGAGATTAATTTGAAATGCTATTTTATTCAAATTTTATTTTGATTTAATTTCCAGACTTGAGAATACATGAAATTAGCTCTCATTCTTATTGAATTGATTCCAGATTTAAGAATGCAATTGCAGGAGCTGTTTTGTCGATCCTTACACGCCAATTGAATCCTTATTTTTAAATAAGATGGTTCGGGTTTCCAACATCAGATTTCATTTTGTTTTAAATAGAGTAGCACTCTTAAAAGATTTTTGGCATATTGATTTAAACGTGTTTCTCCCTTAGGCATTTTAATTCATATATATAGGATGTTGGCCACATCATAAATCATTATTTACAAATCAAAACACTTTCCAAAAAGCAAGTGGTGCTCTCTGTCGAAGAAACCGAGCAAAACCTTTCAAAGTTTTTTTTCGAAGGAGACAAGCGGTGCGTACATGAATTGCTAGATTTCTTCTATGATTGTGTTGCAGAATACAGGCAAGTAAACTCTGTTTCTTGCTACACTCATGAAAGCATATATTCAGTTCTGTTTGCATGTTTGTATGTGATTTTAAAGGTTTGAGAATTTGCCACGGCTGTTCTTCAAACAACAGAAAGTTCATGTTCTGTTTCTATGAAGAAGTACATATTTACCGTATTTTGATTCAGAAAAGATTTTAGAAAATGGTTTGATGATGTTCGTCCAACTATTTCTTGAGAATTGTAAAGATTTTCATCGAAGTAGCTTACAAGTAGCTTATTCGATCATTCCCAGAAATTTCTTGAAGATCTTTTGATTTCTTCAGACTGAGGTTTCTTTCGTTGATTACGCTCAATCAAATGGACCAAGTCTAAAACCTGGTTCTTAAACCAAAAGCTGAATTTCCATATTGTACAGATTCTAAGTTAGAGTTATGTTTTTATGCTGTTTGAAGTCCAGATGTGTGTTTTGTTTCAAATCTGAATATGGTTAACACTAATGTGAGGACCGTTGACATATCAGTTGACTACGGTTGACCATTGACATCTGGATAACACTATTCAATTTCGTTGACATCTGAGTTGACCAACCGTCGTGATCTGATTTCTTTCTTATTCGTTGAAATATTTACGTGCGATTCAGATTCCTTTTTTCTTTTGTTCTAAATTGATTCGATGGATACAGAAATTCCAGATTTGAATTCCTTGTTCAGTTTCACTTCAGTTCAAAAGATTTATTCGATTCATTCAAAACAGATTTGAGTGACTTTATTCAGTTTTCATCTTCACAATTATTACAGAGAATTTTCAAAGTATTCCAGAACATCCTCAAAGCTTTAAAACCAGTAAATTGTACTTGACAGAAAAGAAAAACAGATTTACGAAAGAAATGTAAGAACAGAAAGAAATAATGTTTTACAGAAAAGTTTTAAGTTATGACTTAGGCAATAGAATGTCCCCAGAGGAAGAGCGAGTGCCTGGCTGACAAACCAGTGTGCCCCTTCAACAGCAGGAAGGATCAGGATTACGGATTGACGGATCTGTATACCTCTTCACATAGATGGGATTTAGCCCAGCCCCCTGATATCAGATGTTAGTTTGATCAAACGATTGGGCCAACTGTGCAAGTGTCTCTGTCATAATTTCAGAAAAAAAAGGAAGAGCGCAAGTGTGATTTTAATCATAGCTCTGTAGAAAGTTTAAAGATGCTTCTTTAATTAGAAGTAAAGAAAATGTTTTCAGAACGTATATGTTTATGATTTCATTCCATGCAGATTTCATAGTTCATTTTAAATTCTCTGATTTATTCGCAAGCAATTCAGATTCAGATTTCAGTAAGATAACAGATATCGTTGCATGTGTTAAATGTTTCGATATTCCAGATTTTACTTGTTGAGCCCCTAGGCTCACTAGTTTTCATTGAGTGCAGGTAATGAGTGGTAGGAGCTGGATGGTGATGACCTAATCGGAAAAGATGTGTTTATCGTGGACATGCATTTCCGTTGTTGTTCTTATTCAGTTTCAGATTTTGATGTACAAAACTTTAGTTATAGTTTTGTGTTTATGACAGATTTCAAGTTTCGTTCTTTTGTCAAAATCTGTACCAGAATGATTACTTAATGAGTCAACAGTTTCGTTATTTTTCCAATAACAGATCTATTTTAATTCCGCACCTTTTATCTATTCAGTCTTCCAGGTATCGCGTATGGTATTGTGTTTAATTTCATTTTAGTCCAGAAATTAGTAACGAATCGTTATTCCAAACAAGATTGAAGTGTTTGTGCTTTTCAATTTGAACCCCAAAGTTCTTAATTTACTTTAAGAGAAGTCCAGTCGCTATAGTTGGTATCAGAGCATGGTCCTTGAGATAAACACTCTTCCAGTCTGAACATCTCTCGCCAGCCGCTTCTATATTTGTGAGTTTTATTTCATGTTCTAGCATAAAGAAATCTCTCATAATAGAATTGTGGTGGATTTGGACTACCCTTACAGATATGGCAGGACGAGATAGAGGGAGAAGAGGAAATACAGAAGGAGATAGTGAATCAGAAGGAATGAATCTTGTTTTAAATAGTATGGCCCAACTTTTAGAACTTTTGGTTGACCAAACCAACCAAGGTATGGTCATTATTCAGGGAGAATGGTTAGCAGGGAAGATCCACAGGAGAGGTTCAGAAGACAGAGACCTCAGGAATTTGCTGGTTCTACTGATCCGCTTATAGCCGAAAGCTGGATCAAGTCCATGGAAGTGATATTTGAATATCTGCATCTAACAGAACTTGAAAGACCTCGGTGTGCTATATACATGCTGAGAGGAGATGCAATGATATGGTGGGAAGGAGCCAAGTTAACAGTAGACTTAGAAATGCTTAACTAGGAGGAATTTAAGAGAGTATTCTTTGAGCAATACTTTATTGTGGATGTGAGGGAGGAGCTGTAGAATGAGTTCCTAACTCTTAAGCAGGAAGGGATGCCTATGCGGGATTATATCCGCAAGTTTGAGAGGGGATGCTATTTTGTTCCTTTGATTGGAGCAAATTCAGATGTTAAACTTCGACATTTTATTAATGGATTGAAGCCCATGATTAAGAATGACGTTAGACTTGCAGAACCCGTGGATTATAGAACAGCTGTGAACAAAGCTCTAAGGGCAGAACATGATTGGAAGGCAATTGAGGATGAGCGACAGCTGAAAAGACAAGCCTTTCAGCAAAAAGACCGTAGACAGTTCAAGAAGCAAAACAATAACCAACAAGGGTCTCAAGGGAAAGGGCCAATAGCTACTCAATCCATCACTGCTGTTCCCAAAGTAGGAAATAGACCAGTATGTCCAACTTGTAAGAAGAATCATACAGGCCAATGTCGTTTTGGCAGAATGTATGTTATACCTGTGGCAAGCCAGGCCACATGTCTAGGAATTCCCCCAGAAGCAACAACTCATCACCAGCAGGGCATACGTGATGACAGCTGAGCAAGATCCTACAGATACAACAGTTGTGACGGGTAAGATCGTTGTTTCTAGCATGCCTACATTAGCATTGTTATATTCTGGTGCAACCCATTCCTTTGTATCAGAAAGATTTTCTAAGAATTTACCAGTTAAACCAGAAGTATTTGAAATAGGATATAGGGTCCAGATTCCTTCGGGAGAAAGTATAGTGACCAATCACATTATTCGAAACATAGAACTTAAGCTACATGGGAATATTGTCTATGCAGATTTGATAGTATTGCCATTGCTTGGGTTTGATTTAATTTTGGGAATAGATTGGTTAACTAAGTATGGAACCATTATAGATTTTAAACAGAGAATGGTTAAGATTAAAATACCCAGTGGGATTTCATTCTTGTTTGAAGCTGACAGATTTGACAGTACTCTTAAGATAATATCAGCTCTGAGAGCCCAACCGTGTTTAAGAAATGGATGTCAATGATTTTTAGTAAGTGCTTTATCGATAGAGCAAGATAAGGAAATTACTCTGGAGAACGTAGAGGTAGTAAATGAATTCCCAGATGTCTTTCCAGAAGATATCTCAGGTCTGCCTCAAGATTGTGAGTTAAAATTTTCCATCGATTTAGTACCCGAAGATGCTCCAGTTTCCAAGCCTCCGTACAGACTTGCTCCTAAGGAGATGAAAGAGTTAAAAGAATAGATTAAAGATTTATTGGATAAAGGATTTATCAGACCCAGTACTTCGCCGTGGGGAGCTCCGGTTTTGTTCGTGAAGAAGAAAGACGGAAGCTGCGTCTGTGTATAAATTATAGAGAATTGAATAAGTTAACAGTTAGGAATAAATATCCTCTTCCTAGAATATATGACTTATTCGATCAGTTACGAGGAGCTGCTATGTTTTCGAAGATCGACCTCAGATCTGGATACCATCAGCTACGAGTTAAAGACGCAGACGTGTACAAGACCGCATTTAGAACAAGATATGGCCATTATGAGTTTTTAGTTATGCCATTTGGGTGAGTTAAAGACGCAGACGTGTACAAGACCGCATTTAGAACAAGATATGGCCATTATGAGTTTTTAGTTATGCCATTTGGGTTAACTAATGCGCCATCTGTATTTATGGATTTGATGAATAGAGTATTTCAATCTTTTCTAGACAGATTCGTTATTGTGTTTATAGATGATATTCTCATTTACTCTAAGAGTAAGCTTGAGCACATCGATCATCTTAGAGAAATTTTGCAGATTTTGAGGACTAAGCAATTGTTTGCTAAGTTTAGTAAATGCGAATTTTGGATCAAAAATGTTGTATTTCTTGGTCATATTATTTATCAGAATGGAATAGAAGTAGATCCTTCTAAAGTAGAAGCTGTTCGAGAATGACTTGTACCTAAGAGCGTAACAGAGGTACGAAGTTTCTTAGGATTAGCAGGTTATTATCGAAGATTTATAGAGGGATTTTCTAAGATAGCTGTCCCTTTAACGTCATTGACAAAGAAAAATGCTAAGTACGATTGGAACCAAGAATGCCAGACCAGTTTTGAGAAATTAAAGCTGGCATTAATAGAAGCCCCTGTTTTGACGTTACCATCGGGGAAGGGAAATTTTGTGGTTTATACAGATGCGTCGAAGACAGGATTAGGAGCTGTTTTGATGCAAGATAAGAAGGTGATTGCTTACGCTTCTAGACAGCTGAAGATTCATGAGAAGAATTACCCTACGCATGACTTAGAATTAGCAGCAGTGATTTTCACATTAAAGTTTTAGAGACACTATCTTTATGGAGAGAAATGCGAAATCTTTACTGATCACAAGAGCCTTAAGTATTTCTTTACTCAGAAAGAGCTTAACATGAGACAAAGAAGATGGCTCGAATTGGTTAAGGACTATGATAGTGTAATCAGTTATCACCCAGGAAAAGCTAATGTAGTAGCAGATGCGTTAAGTAGAAGAAATGTGGGATTAGCTCAGATCTCAGTTCAGATTCCATTAGCAAGAAAAATCAACAGATTTGAACTGAGAATAGTCACAAAAGAGAATGCTGCTAAATTATCAGTTCTTACGATCCAGTATACTCTGAAAGATCGGATTAGAGATGGTCAAGCAAGGGATGATCAACTTCAGAAATGGAAGAAGCAAGATGAAGACAGAGGAGGAAATCTTTATACGATAGATGAGGGAATTGTGAAATACGGGAATAGGTTGTGGGTACCGCGCACAGATGATTTGCTTAAAGAGATTATGAATGAAGCTCACAACACACCGTATTCAATTCACCCAAGAGGAACAAAAATGTATAAGGATTTACAACATCAGTTTTGGTGGCCAGGTATGAAGCGAGATATCTGTGATTTCGTTTCTGAGTGTTTAACGTGCCAGCAAGTTAAAGCAGAGCATCAGAGACCAGCTGGAATGTTAAAACCTCTCCGTATACCAGTATGGAAGTGAGATAATATAGCGATGGATTTCGTAGCGGGATTACCAATAAAACTTCATGGATTTAATGCTATTTGGGTTATCATTGATAGATTAACAAAGTCATCACATTTTATACCTGTTAAGACGATAGATTAACCAAGTCAGCACACTTTATACCTTTTAAGACGACGTACGATTTGAATAAGTATGCTGAATTGTATGTTAAGGAAATAGTTAGACTCCATGGAATTTCGAGTTCTATAGTATCAGATCGAGATCCTAGATTTACCTCGATGTTTTGAAAAGTTTACATAGAACCATGGGAACTGAATTAACCTTCAGTACAACGTTCCATCCACAGACAGATGGACAATCAGAAAGAGTGATTCAAACACTGGAGGATTTGCTTCGTGCGTGTGTTATTGACTTTACAGACAGCTGGGATTCTAAGTTGCCTTTAGTTGAGTTCACCTATAACAATAGTTACCAAGTTTAGATAGAAATGGCTCCATATGAAGCTTTGTATGGCATGAAATGTAGGTCACCGATACATTGGGATGATGTAGGTGAAAGGTCAGAAATAGAACCAGATATTATAGAACATACTGCTGAAGCCATTAAAAGAATTCGTGATCGAATGAAGACAACACAGAGTAGACAAAAGAGCTATGTAGATAGTTATCTTCGGGATCTGAATTTTGAAATAGGAGATCACGTATTTTGAAGGTAGCACCTATGAAGGGCGTTATGACATTTGGACGAAAAGGAAAGCTGAGTCCCAGATTTATAGGACCATTTCAGAGTCTGGAAAGAATTGGGACTTTAGCCTATCGTCTAGCATTGCCTCCAGAGTTGTCAGCTGTGCATAATGTATCAGCTTTGAGGAAATATATTTTGAATCCTTCGCATGTGCAGACATGAGCCTATTCAGCTATCGCCAGATCTGACGTACGAAGAAACTCCAGAGAAGATTCTGTCAAGAGAGAATCGTAAGTTAAGAAACAGAACTATCCCTATGATCAATATTCAGTGGGCAAACCACACTGAAAGAGAAGCTACATGGGAAATAGAATCTGATATGCAAAGAAGCTATCCAGACCTGTTTAAGTAAGTAATTTCGGGGACGAAATTGTTTTAAGGAGGGTAGATTGTAACGACCAGAATCTTTTATAGCCACAATTAGAAAGTTATAAGATTTGAGAGATTAAATGCTATTTTATTCAAATTTTATTTGATTGAATTTTCAGACTTGAGAATACATGAAATTAGCTCTCATTCTTATTGAATTGATTCCAGATTTAAGAATGCAATTGCAGGAGCTGTTTTGTCGATTCTTACACGCCAATTGAATCCTTCTTTTTAAATAAGATGGTTCGGTTTTCCAACTTCAGATTTCATTTTTTTTAAATAGGGTAGCACACTTAAAAGATTTTTGGCATATTGATTTTAACGTGTTTCTCCCTTAGGCATTTTAATTCATATATATAGGATGTTTGCCACATCATGCATCATTATTTACAAATCAAAACTGTAGTGACCAGATCTTTTAGAAGCCACAAACTAGAAAGATATGAGATTGAGGGATTACAATGCTATTATATTCAGCTCTTGATTAATCGAGTTTCAGATTTCATTTATGTAATTGTTTAGCTTTTTATCATTTAAGAGCTAAATTCCAGATAGCAGGAATGCAATTACAGTAGATGTCTAAACAATTCCTACAAGCCAATCGGATCCTTTGTTTTAACTAAAATTGTTCGGTTTTCATATGCATTATTTGGTTTAAAACAGAGCACGCTTCTTTCAGACAGATGCATATTCAGCAGATGCTTTGCTTTCTTAAATTCAGCAGATGCATATTCAGCAGATGCTTTGCTTTCTTAAATTCAGCAGATGCATATTCAGCAGATGCTTTGCTTTCTTAAATTCAGCAGATGCATATTCAGCAGATGCTTTGCTTTCTTAAATTCAGCAGATGCATATTCAGCAGATGCTTTGCTTTCTTAAATTCAGCAGATGCATATTCAGCAGATGCTTTGCTTTCTTAAATTCAGCAGATGCATATTCAGCAGATGCTTTGCTTTCTTAAATTCAGCAGATGCATATTCAGCAGATGCTTTGCTTTCTTAAATTCAGCAGATGCATATTCAGCAGATGCTTTGCTTTCTTAAATTCAGCAGATGCATATTCAGCAGATGCTTTGCTTTCTTAAATTCAGCAGATGCATATTCAGCAGATGCTTTGCTTTCTTAAATTCAGCAGATGCATATTCAGCAGATGCTTTGCTTTCTTAAATTCAGCAGATGCATATTCAGCAGATGCTTTGCTTTCTTAAATTCAGCAGATGCATATTCAGCAGATGCTTTGCTTTCTTAAATTCAGCAGATGCATATTCAGCAGATGCTTTGCTTTCTTAAATTCAGCAGATGCATATTCAGCAGATGCTTTGCTTTCTTAAATTCGCAGATGCTATATTCAGCAGATGCTTTGCTTTCTTAAATTCAGCAGATGCTATATTCAGCAGATGCTTTGCTTTCTTAAATTCAGCAGATGCTTTGCTTTCTTAAATTCAGCAGATGTATATTCAGCAGATGCTTTGCTTTCGTAAATTCAGCAGATGCATATTCAGCAGATGCTTTGCTTTCTTAAATTTCAGCAGATGTATTTCATTTCATTATTTCAGTAGTTGCTTTACTTGTTTCTAAGTACTGTTCATTCAGCTGGTATTAGTCTTGCGACTGGTACTGTTCATCTCAGTTGGTTACTGTTCATTCTTCGTTTTCTTCAGCAGATAACGAAATTTCAGAATTGTAAATTCAGCAGATGCATATTCAGCAGATGCTTTGCTTTCTTAAATTTCAGCAGATGTATTTCATTTCATTATTTCAGTAGTTGCTTTACTTGTTTCTAAGTACTGTTCATTCAGCTGGTATTAGTCTTGCGACTGGTACTGTTCATCTCAGTTGGTTACTGTTCATTCTTCGTTTTCTTCAGCAGATAACGAAATTTCAGAATTTGATTCCTTATTTAATTCCGAATCATTTCAAATATTGTATTCAATTTAACTGACAGATTCAAGTAGCATTTTTATTCAGTTTTCATCTTCGCAAGCTTTACAGAGAAATCCTTTACAGTTCCAGAACATCATTAGACAAGAGAAAAACCAGTAAACGTATAGAAAGAAAGAAAACAGATTTTTAGAAAGAAAAGAAAGAGCAGAACGATGTTTTAGAAAATGTTTTAAGTTATGACAACTAAGAGGGTCCCCAGAAGAAGGGTGAGTGTGCGGCTGACGAACCGTATGCCCTTTCAACAGAGGAAGGATCAGGTGTATAGGTCGACGGATCTGTATATCCCTTCACCATGAGCCATAGTGCTAGAAACTGATATCAGGAGTTTGATCAAGCGAATTGGACCAAAAATGTTTAAAAGGGTTGTCATAATTTCAGAAGAGCGCAAA
>KV013608.1:334638-362546 GCA_001598015.1 Dorcoceras hygrometricum
TTTTACTGTGATTTTAATCCAGAAAGTTTACAGAAAATAGTTTGATGATGTTCTTTCAGTATTTCTTAAGTTTTCTTCAGAAGTTCCATCGAAGTAGCTTACAAGTAGCTTATTCGATCATTTCCAGAAATTTCTTCAGATATTTTGAATTCTTCAGACAAAGGAAAACCATATGAAGGTTGCGTTTTACTGTGATTTTAATCCAGAAAGTTTACAGAAAATAGTTTGATGATGTTCTTTCAGTATTTCTTAAGTTTTCTTCAGAAATTCCATCGAAGTAGCTTACAAGTAGCTTATTCGATCATTTCCAGAAATTTCTTCAGATATTTTGAATTCTTCAGACAAAGGAAAACCATCGTCATTCACCTGGTTAAGTCTGAAAGCTGGTTCTTATACCACTGCTGTTATTGCTTTCTTAAATTCAGCAGATGCTTTGTTTTCTTAAATTCAGCAGATACATATTCAGCAGATGCTTTGCTTTCTTAAATTCAGCAGATGCATATTCAGCAGATGCTTTGCTTTCTTAAATTCAGCAGATGCATATTCAGCAGATGCTTTGCTTTCTTAAATTCAGCAGATGCATATTCAGCAGATGCTTTGCTTTCGTAAATTCAGCAGATGCTTTGCTTTCTTAAATTCAGCAGATGCATATTCAGCAGATGCTTTGCTTTCGTAAATTCAGCAGATGCATATTCAGCAGATGCTTTGCTTTCTTAAATTTCAGCAGATGTATTTCATTTCATTATTTGCTTTCTTAAATTCAGCAGATGCATATTCAGCAGATGCTTTGCTTTCTTAAAATCAGCAGATGCATATTCAGCAGATGCTTTGCTTTCTTAAATTCAGCAGATGCATATTCAGCAGATGCTTTGCTTTCTTAAATTCAGCAGATGCATATTCAGCAGATGCTTTGCTTTCTTAAATTCAGCAGATGCATATTCAGCAGATGCTTTGCTTTCTTAAATTCAGCAGATGCATATTCAGCAGATGCTTTGCTTTCTTAAATTCAGCAGATGCATATTCAGCAGATGCTTTGCTTTCTTAAATTCAGCAGATGCATATTCAGCAGATAGGTGTATAGGTCGACGGATCTATATATCCCTTCACCATGAGCCATAGTGCTAGAAACTGATATCAGGAGTTTGATCAAGCGAATTTGGACCAAAATGTTTAAAGTGTTGTCATAATTTCAGAAGAGCGCAAATGTGATTTTAGTCACAGCTCCAGAATATGTTTAAAGAAAATGTTTTCAGAATTTGATTATGTTTTATGCTTTCAGTTTCTTTCAGAATTCTCAGATATAGATATATGTTAGTGCGCTTGTTCATTTCAAAGCGTACGCAGATTTTCAGATTATGTATTCAGCTTTCAGTTCCAGTTTCAGTATCAGTTCTATTGCATGACTTTGCTATTCCAGATTTACCTGCTGAGCCTTTGGCTCACTAGTTTTCATTGAGTGCAGGTAATCAGCAGTAGGAGTTGGAGGGAGATGATCAGAAATGGGAGGATGTGTTTATCGTGGATATCTTCAGTTGTTCTTTTCAGCTTTTGGTTTTGTATGTTAGCAGATTTCTAGTTCCTCTTTTTGTAGAAATCTGTATGAACGTTTGGCGTAAAGATGTATGAGATTTTACTCATATATTTATCAGCTGGTGTTTCAGTTCTGCGTGTGTTTTAAGATCAGCAGATGATTTAGTTCAGCGTTTTGTTTACCTTCCTGCTGATTTCTTCCGTTGGCTATGAAAAGTGTTTATCAGCTGATTTTACTTCCGCTCACTTCATTGTTTCAATTGTTCCGCATTTCAGCAGCAACGAATTGTGTTTATTCACAATTTAGTCCAGAATTTGGTAACGACTTTTATGTTTATTAAGATCGAAAATTTTGGGTCTTTCAATTCGAACCCCAAATTTCTAAATTTTCTTTGAGAAAAGTCCGGGTCGTTACAAAAACACTTTCCAAAAAGCAAGTGGTGCTCTCTGTCGAAGAAACCGAACAAAACCTTTCAAAGTTTTTTTTCGAAGGAGACAAGCGGTGCGTACGTGAATTGCCAGATTTCTTCTGTGATGGTGTTGTAGAATACAGGAAAGTAAACTCTGTTTATTGTTACACTCATGAAAGCATATATTCAGTTCTGTTTGCATGTTTTTATGTGATTTTAAAGGTTTGAGAATTTTCCACGGCTGTTCTTCAAACAACAGAAAGTTCATGTTCTGTTTCTATGAAGAAGTACATGTTTACCGTATTTTGATTCAGAAAAGATTTTAGAAAATGGTTTGATGATGTTCGTCCAGTTATTTCTTGAGAATTCAATAGATTTTCATCGAAATAGCTTACAAGTAGTGTGAGGTCTGGGGCTCAAGAGGGCGGGGAGTGATCGTCGGTGCCAAGAGGTTGCACGGAAAATGAGCGGCGGCTTCTAGAGGCGAAGGGGCACATGAATGAACCGATCCCACATCAGAATGAGAGGGATTACAAGACTGTGAAGTTATAGATGTAACTGAGGTTAGTTGAGGAAGGCTTATCAGATTTAATTGGTACTACTCATCCCAACAAGGTGCATCTTCTTTTCGGGAGCTCAATACTTAAGAACTCCAAAGTTAAGCGTGCTTGACTTGGGACAATTTTGGGATGGGTGATCCTCTGGGAAGTTTCTCTGGGTGCGTGCGAGTGAGGACAAAACACGCTGGAAAGACCAGTGTTGGTACTGTGGGTACAATCATTAAATCTGGGGCGTTACAAGTAGCTTATTCGATCATTCCCAGAAATTTTTTGAAGATCTTTTGATTTCTTCAGACTGAGGTTCTTTCGTTGATTATGCTCATTCAAATGACTAAGTCTGAAATCTGGTTCTTAAACCAAAATATGAATTTCCATATTGTACAGATTCTAAGTTAGAGTTCTATTTTTATGCTGTTTGAAGTCCAGATGTGTGTTTTATTTCAAATCTGAATATGGTTAACACTACTGTGAGGACCATTGACATCTGAGTTGACTACGGTTGACCATTGACATCTGGATAACACTATTAAATTTTGTTGACATCTGAGTTGACCAACCGTCAGGATCTGATTCTTTCTTATTCGTTGAAATATTTACGTGCGATTCAGATTCCATTTTTCTTTTGTTCTAAATTGATTCGATGGATACAGAAATTCAAGATTTGAATTCCTTGTTCGGTTTCACTTCAGTTGATGGATCTGTGTAATTGATGGATCTGTTTACACAGATTCTGATTAAGTTTTGAATTACACAAAATCTATTATTGTGTTTCTAACAATTATACTTAGTGTACAGATTCTAGCTATCGAAGAAAGATGTCGCGAAACTAAATTTGTCCAGTCAATGGTTTACAAGATAAAGTTCGTAGCTGGTTTGGTTCATCATTGTAAACGGCAGCTGGATTGACAATGGAGACGTCCAAAGTTGAGTCAGTTGTTCGTAATCAGGCGGAGGCCAATTTAGACCAGCAGCTGTGATATTTGCTAAAGACTGGAGAAAGAATCGAAGAAGAAGATGAACAGTGGAGCGCTAACAAGAGCTGGTATCAACAATGATGACGTCAGCTTATCTATTGGAAGAAGCTGCGAGCAGCAACGATGACGTCAGCATTGCTGATTGAAAGATATCGAGATTCAGAAACCATGACGTCAGGATGTCTGCTGGAGGAAAGTACGAACAGCAATGATGACATCAGCAGTGATGTCATCACAATCAGCAGTTGAGCAAAAGCTATCAGCAGTTGTGAATTGAAGCGAAGAGAAAACTGGATTCAGCTATGATAACGTCAGCAGCGTCGTCATCACATTCAGCAGGAAGCTACAGTGATCAGCAGTTGAGCAAAAGCTATCAGCAGTTGTGAATTGAAGCGCAAGAACTGGATTCAGCTATGATAACGTCAGCATGTCTACTGTTGAAGAGCAACGAAGAATTTTGCTATTAACAGCAATTGAAACAGTAGGTTGATAAAGAAACAGAGAAGTTTGAAGTAGCTGTCAAAAGTTTATGAATTGAAGAATAGAGGAAAAGCTGTCGACAGCCTGAGTTGAAGATAGAGCAAGATCTGTCGACAGCAATGGATTGAATAGCTGAGCTTATTTCAAATGGTGAACACGACAAAGAATCCTGCAAAAGAAAGGACACAAAGGACAATCCCTGTCGGTACTTTACAGAACACATTTGAACGGGAAGAATTTGTTTCCAACGGTTTGAATTTGAATAGAGGCTATATATTTGAGAAGAACGCCATTGAAGACAAGACTGTTGGTTGGAGATAACCAGAGCGCTGTTGCAGAAATACGTTGATTGCACAGTGCACCAGCAAAGGGAAAATGAACCAGAAGCGAAGCTGTCAACTATCATACTAGAGAAAGCTTAATTGCAGTTGACAGCGGAGCTAGAATTAGCTTGTGTAGAGCATTTTCCTAGTGTGTGAGAAACAGAGAGTTGAGCGTTTCATTGTAACAATCTCACACACAGATTCACTCGCACATTTCGTGAGTTGAGCTAAATTGATTAGCGAGTGAATCAAAACCTGTTTCAATCAGTTCCCGTCCAAGCACGATGACGTTAAACTCTGTGTATGTAGTCTTTGAACAGAGACGTTAAACAAGTTCTGAGTGAACAGCCGTGGGCTGGTAGAGTCTAGGAGTTCTCGCAGCTGCTGGTTGCGGGATTGGGTCTGTACACGTTGTATAGATCAAATCTTCTAGGTGGAGCCTTCCGAGGTGGAAGAAGGGGAGACGTAGGACATTGAGGTCCGAACTTCCAGAAACAAATATGCTGAGTATTGTATTCTTTAAACTTTCAGCTCTTGCATTTATTTTTAGCATTCTCGCATACACAGTTAGCACACACTTGCACAGTTGAATAGATTTATGTACAACATAAATCTGTTTGAGTTGTTTTAAAATATAGGATTCAGTTCTGGTGTTTTTCGCATGTTTTATTAACATACCAGATCTGTCTCCGGTGCTCTCGCTTTTAAGTGTTCAAGAACCAGAGGTATTGCACCTCCTTTTAAACAGCAGCGCAAAATTTTATTTAAAAACTTTCAAAGCAGTGCTGCTAAGTCGTAAACCGGTCCTAACATCAGTTCAAAAGATTTATTCGATTCATTCAAAACAGATTTGAGTGACTTTATTCTGTTTTCATCTTTGCAATTATTACAGAGATTTTCAAAGTATTCCAGAACATCCTCAAAGCATCAGTTCAAAAGATTTATTCGATTCATTCAAAACAGATTTGAGTGACTTTATTCTGTTTTCATCTTTGCAATTATTACAGAGATTTTCAAAGTATTCCAGAACATCCTCAAAGCTTTAAAACTAGTAATTGTACTTGACAGAAAAGAAAAACAGTTTTACGAAAGAAAAGTAAGAACAAAAAGAAAGAATGTTTTACAGAAAAGTTTTAAGTTATGACTTAGGCAACAGAATGTCCCAGAGGAAGGGCGAGTGCCTGGCTGACGAACCAGTGTGCCCCTTCAAAAGTAGGAAGGATCAGGATTACGGATTGACGGATCTGTATACCCCTTCACATAGATGGGATTTATCCCAGCCCCCTGATATCAGATGTTAGTTTGATCAAACGATTGGGCCAATTGTGCAAGTGTCTCTGTCATAATTTCAGAAAAGAAAAGGAAGAGCGCAAGTGTGATTTTTATCATAGCTCTGTAGAAAGTTTAAAGATGCTTCTTTAATTAGAAGTAAAGAAAATGTTTTCAGAACATATATGTTTATGCTTTCATTCCATGCAGATTTCATAGTTCATTTTAAATTCTCTGATTTATTCGCAAGCAATTCAGATTCAGATTTCAGTAAGGTAACAGATATCGTTGCATGTGTTAAATGTTTCGATATTCCAGATTTTACTTGTTGAGCCCTAGGCTCACTAGTTTTCATTGAGTGCAAGTAATGAGCGGTAGGAGCTGGATGGTGATGACCTAATCGGAAAAGATGTGTTTATCGTGGACATGCCTTTCCGTTGTTGTTCTTATTCAGTTTCGGATTTTGATGTACAAAACTTTAGTTATATTTTTGTATATATGACAGATTTCAAGTTTCGTTCTTTTGTCGAAATCTGTACCAGAATTATTACTTAATGAGTCAACAGTTTCGTTATTTTTCCAAGACCAGATCTGTTTTAATTCCGCACCTTTTATCTGTTCAGATCTGTCTTCCAGATATCGCATATGGTATTGTGTTTAATTGCATTTTATTCCAGAAATTAGTAGCGAATCGTTATTCTAAACAAGATTGAAGTTTTTGTGCTTTTCAATTTGAATCCCAAAGTTCTTAATTTACTTTAATAAAAGTCCAGTCGCTACAGCTGTAGCCGGCTTCTCCTCGGGAGGTGCCTCTATTGAAGTATTTGGCCTCGGTACCTACGCCTCCATCTCCGTCGACGGGATTTCACGAACAGGTGATTTCCCCCGGAATTTTTGAGGATCCTCATCTCTAGCAGGCAACACTTTCCTCTTCCCTTCAACAAGCTAGAGGAACCAGATGCAACAGAGGAACCTTCAACCTTCTATTTTTTATCTCGCATCGTCTTCATTATCTCCGCCTTACCCATCCTGTAAACTGCAAGGAAAAGAGCGAGACGTTAGCCTGCCACAGAAACACATGGAAAATATACAGAAGAGATAAAGAAGAAAATAAGGATACCTAAGTCCTCTCCCAGCTCGACCCCTTGACGACTGAACCTAAAAATGCACAAACGGTCCTCGTTAACTAACTCCCATGCATTGAAGCACTTAACACTCATTATGGCCAAAAATTTGGATAGGTCAGGAGCATTCTCGGTTGTCGAGGGGGATAGGTATAGATGTTATCGCGCTAAGACATGTCACAACCCCATGGACTCCCATCCTTAACATTACGCTTAACATAAAATTACATGTTCATCCATCCTTTATGAGAGCTCGTGTTCCCTCCTATAAACCTGAGCTCCGTCTTGTTGGAAATATAAAACTTTCCAGGCCCTAATCTCTTAATATAGATAAGCTGCATTAGGGTATAGGTAGAGAGAGGGACGTTAAAAAATTTCAGCAAAAAACCTAAAGCTAAGAGAAAGTTATATGAGTTAAGGGTTAGTTGGTTAGGACTGACCCCAATATTCCTACATAACTCTACAATGAACCTCGGGATTGGAAATCGGATGCCCATATCTATCTGGTTCATATAAAAAGTGTGGAAATCTGGTGGGGGGCAGTGAGATCGGTCACCTACGTTGGGAATGAAAACCTCGTATCTACTGTTCATCCCCGATTTATCCCTCATTTGAGGAATATCTGACTCTCAAAGGGTCGAGGCCTTTATCTCATATCATGTACACCCCGGCGAGGCGAGCTCAGCCTCTTCTCGAGCTATTCTACCTAAACTAGCCCTGTAGACATCCTGAGCTGTTGGGGTACCACCTTCCTCATTGCTGATCATGGATAGCGACGAGAATCTAAAGACTTGGCCGTCCTCCTAACTACGCTACTATTGGGGGACACTTTTGCTAAAATAAAAATGAAAACTTACAAGCGTAAAAGTATGGAAAGTTGGTCGGAAGTAAATAAGAGACAGCTCGAGAGTTCGGAGGCGAGTAAGAAATTTGGCAGAGTTTCGGCACTGTAAAAGAAACGAAGGCGAAAATGAAAGGAGAAACACCGTCTATTTACAGAAGTTCGGGGAGACCATGACCTTCCGATCATCCAAACATTGTACGGTTCTAATTGTCTGTGGAACATCAACCATCACCTCGGTTACTGAGCTAGACTTCATCTTAATCGTCCATATTCACTTAATCAGCGGTCACGGTACGAGTTCACATAGATCGTGGTTTTTCTCAAAAACAGAAATTTAACCTCGGGTCCTGACTATGCACTCCACATAGTCCTAAACTTCGATTCCTCGTCTAAGACCCTAGGGGAGATACTATTGATACCATGAATATTTATCACCTCTAGACCCGAGGCAAGAGCTCGTGCAATTGCGTCACCTCGGGCGCCATTAGTATTTTTCCTCCTAGCACCACCAGAGCACCTCGGTTCTCGAGTCATTTCACTTCTCAAGCATATCCCGACATAATAAAGAGAATTAAGTAAATGTCCAAGCACTGTTAAGATTTGAAATCACAGTTTTATGCTCCACTGAGCCAACTAGATCAACCAGCAGCTTGACGTACAAGATATTCCCAGGAGGTCACCAATCTCAATACTACTCTCACCCATGCACGCTTAACCCAACAAAATATTTTTCAAATCTATCTTATTAAGATATATAATATTATTGTTATAACAACTTGTTAATTCGAGAATACCATTCTTTGCACAAATGTTTTAGATACTACTTCTATTAGAAATATTGTACTTATAATTCGCACAAAATCTACATTCTAGTAGAGTAAAGTGACCCTCGTTTGATCCACTCCATGGAATTCACATACTGGTTTCTCAGGAATAACCGTATGCTTTACAAGATATTTGATGACCCCATATGTCCAACAATGTCTCCCATAACCACAAGAGTGCCTTCCTACCACTTTTCATTGATCCCACCATCCTTGGTTTTTCATGCCACAATTGTTGTAGTAAGTGGATAAAGTGGCAAAGTTTTGTTTCCAGAAACACCCGATTTGTTTTTTGGCCAGAAAGTAGCATCTAGTTATGCCCTTTAACTTGAATAGATTAGAGAGTTAAATGTCAAGAAAAATATTAGATATTTCCAAGTTAGTGAACTGATGGTCCGGGAAATTGAGTTTGTGGGCTTTGATTCCATAAAGTGTTGTAATTGTATCTTGTTTTCTAGTTATGTTTGGTGATGTAAAATAAGAAACAAGAAATTTGAACTGGTTAATAAGATAATATAAAATAAATTCCTATAATAAACTTGGTCAAATCCAATTGTTCAAATATTAGTTTGATTATTATAAGAGGTTCATATATTTTCATAACCCCACATGTCCAAATCAATTTGAACCATTGGATTTAGTATAAAGAGACAACCTTTATGCTAGCAAAACTCTAACTCATGTACCGTGTCAACAGCATAGTGCCTGGAACCAACGTGTAAGAGAATATTATGTAATTTGAATTGAAGATAAAAAGGTTTGGCCATAAGTCAATACAAATAGTGATATCTGGAAAAAGATGCATCATTCATTAATACATACAACTGCATAAAAAAGAAACCAAAAGTAAAGTTGAAAAAGAGCATGATAGAAGGTAAAAAGAAAAGGTTAAAGAAACGCACAAACAAAAGATCCATCATATATGGCTTCTCTAACTCCTACAACAAATATCAAAGCAAATCATAGCACCCTAGTCTATCCTTAAAAAATAACCTCAACTTGATCATAGCATGGAATGTCCTAACAAGTGCGATATAGGACGTCGGGGATGTCGGGATGGACTGAAACTTGCAGTTTCTATAAAAACCGAATCCAAGATTTCAACTTTTTTTGTTTTCCATTTGATCTATTGATGCTCGCGTGCTCGCCCACGTAGGCCGATTAGACCTCTAACTCAGTCCATTGCAATGTAAGCTCACACATTAATGGAGATGGAATCATGTGTGTTAGGGAATTTGTTACTTTTCTTAGACCATTGCCATATCTTGGAAACAGTAAAGCTTTCACCTTTAACCCCACAAGTAATTTTCTTCCCACCACCACCAGAAGTAGCATCTCCATGAGATGTGAAATTCCCACTTTGGTCCGTCCTCCCTTTGGCAAGCCTCACATCACCACTACCCTCCTCAGCACCAATGTCCCTATGGGACAAGGCCACTTGCAGCTCTGAATCAGCCACCACATATTGAAATGAACCCATTGAATAACACCTCCTACCATCCAAATTGCTATTGCTAGTCTCCCCAACTTCACTTTCCTTGATCCTACCATCACTAATTGCACTCTTCAATTTCCCAAGTCTAACTGAAAACACCCTCTTCTCATTTATGGCAGCATTGGTGTCATCTTCTTTATCCTTCAACGAGCCAGGAGCCCCTACAAAACTCGCAAATCTCGAGCTTCCACACTCGATTTCCTTCGAATCATCGCAAAAAAACATGGGATTCTCAAAAGCCAATCCAGGCGCCAAGATCACACCTCTACAAAGTGGACAAGTTGAATTTGAGAGCAACCATGTGTCTATACAATCGATGTGGAAAGCATGACTGCAAGATGGGAGCAACCTTAACTTGTCTTGTTCTGAGAATTCACACAAACAAACAGCACAATCGAAGTGTTCTTTTAAGCCCATTATGTCCTTATACAAAAACAATGGAAGTAAATCAATGTAGGCTTGATCTAGACCAGAATCATGTAAGTTAAAAAGGTGCTGCAATTGCCTTCGAAAAGCACCAGAAGTGGAGATTTCTGGATAATTCGCCAGATTTGAAGATCTTTGCTTTAGGAGGAACCTTATGAGTAAGTGGAGAAGAGCTAGAATGAAGAACACAGCAGCTAGGATTACAATGATAAAGAGAATTATGGGGCTCACTTTACTTCCAAAAGCTGATTGAATCCAAGACATTTTACTGCCACAAATGAAACATCTGAAATCTGAATCAAACCCTTGATAGAACTTCCAGGAATTGCCTCTTTTGGAAACTCAAACTGGCAATACTTACTCCTCATCAAGAAATAGAAGAAAACCGAATCTTTTAGCAGATTTAGTGACGCGGATAGATCCAAAGGTTCGCTCAGAATGAAATCCGGTGCTAAAAAATGACTGACCCACCAAGGATTCTTGCGTATGCTTCAAGAAACTTGCCTCACTCTTTCAAGTTTTGCTGAATTCACTTGTTTTTTGAGACTAATTTTCGTATTTCTTGAAGAGCCGGGCCTCCAAATATTAAGAAATTGTTAGGAAATTGAATGGAGAAGAGGATTTAAGTGCGTGGCAGTGGCACTTTAGGCCAGAGAGGCCATACAGGGGACAAGAAGAATTTGCACTCAAAATCATGAGGCTGCTATCTTTTTTATGGCCTCAAAGCAAAACAAAATTTATTCTAATTAGTCCTCCAAAGTTGATATTTAAAGGCATAAATGTAACCATAATAGGGTAATATATTGTTGATGAGTTGCAATCTTTATTTATTGCATTTGAAATAGCATAAGCTTCAAACAATATTAAAAAATTTTCAAATTTATTTAGGAATTTTTAAAATTTATGTATTAAACTAAATCTTTAAATAAAAATATGTTGAATAACTAACTGCATGTTTAGTACCATTACATGCATAATGAATAGATATAAAATATATTTCACATGATTAATAAAACCGATGGTTCAAAATTATATGAGAATGAATTTGAAACTATAATTAAAAAATTCCTATTTGGCGTTTATTGTTGCATAGTGATTCATAATAATTTTATATAAACTGATTAAGAATCAATTATGATTTTTATCCTATTTTTATTATAAACAAATAAAATTTTATGTGAAAGGTCTCACACGCGCACACTCACTATAAAGGTGCAAAATAATCAATTTAATAAAATATAAAACAATTTATTCATGAAAACTCAATAATACGAGTTTTTTTATGGATTATTTATTTTTTTTGTTGCATTAAATCTTATATTTTGTTTTCTACACCCATCGGGCTGGAAACATAATTAGCAATTAATGTTTTGCTAGTTGTAGCTCTATTAAAATACTATTATGTTACATCACATTTAGCATCTAAGTATATGTTTTACCTTTTTCTCCATTTTTGCCTGATTAATATATTTTAAAAAAATGGTTGATATAAATCTTGTATCGCATCAAAACACTATTTAATATTTTTTGTGTTGATTCGGTTTTCGGGTTGCCATTTCCAAGGATAACAAATTGTGAGTTGTATCTAGTATCGTGTGGAACCGTGACCGAGACCTTTACAAATTATTTTGCATAATTTATTTTATTAATATAAAAATTCAAAGAAAAAATTTTTAGTTCATGCAAATGCCAAAAAACAAATAAATATATAAGAAACATGTTTGACATGGCAATTCTCTGAAACAGTTATAAGATGTTTTAGATCTTATAGACACATATAAATTGTTATACGTTATTTAAAACAATTTCGGTGGCCCACCGTTTTAAAAAATAATTTTAATCTTCTTTAAATATCATATTATCATCATTCATGTATATAATTAGGCACATAATCCGTGGAGTATAAAAGTTTAAGTTTTTGTGATAACAAAACCAGCACATAGATAAATTGATCAGATCAGACCAAACGTAATAATGTGTTTGAGCCAGATCAGATTAGAACTTAACTGAGTAAAGACAACTAAGTTATAGATAAGAGCTTGGAGCAGTTTAGAGCAGAACAAGTAAATAGAATTTCAGCTCATATCATAAGAGAAGTATAGATAAGATCAGCTCGCGTATTCAGTACAGAACAGAATAGATTGGAACATAGCATATCAGATTGGAGTTTCGTTCAGTTTTCATATTAGAGCAGAATTCGAGGCATTGACTTTAGGAAGAGCTGTTTTAGTCGTTGAACAACGTTTTGGATATAATAAAAATGTATCAGAGTTGATATTATACGAGGTTTACTTCTTTTGAACTAAAAGAGAGTGCATTTAATGGTGCAGTACGGTGCAAGTACAAAGAATTAAATGGACATTTATTACTTCGAATAGCTAACATAGCTATGTGAAGGACACGATAAAATAGGAGAACAAGCTAGTTGTTGCCTCACCTAAGTTTGATTCAATAAATATGAAGCCTGGATAGATGGCTGAGTTTGATGAGCGTTTCAACAACATTATGATCGAGCTTGCAGTTCTTGGGAAAGAGTACACCAACAAGGAGGTGGCTCTGAAGGTGATGAGAGCTGCACCCAGAGAGTGGGATGTGAAGACCATGCCGATAAGAGAGTCCAAGGATCTCAACAAGCTGAAACTACACGATCTGTTCGCTGATTTGATGGCATATGATTTTGAGCTATATGACAGATCGAAGGAGAATCATCAACTTCACAACCAACCAAGGCCATAGCTGCTACTGAGGAGAAGACTCAGAAGACGACAAAACAGCTCAGCATAGATGCAATGTCCCACTTCGTCAAGAAGTTTGGGAAATTAATGGGAAGAACTCAAAAATACCATTTTTCAAATAATTCTCACAAATCAGAATTGACCATTACTGATTTAACTTATTTTAACTATGGCAGGTCAATTTGCAGCAGATTGCACCAGGCTAATAAAGGATGATAAGAAGTCATCTCATTGCAGGCGAGGCAATAAAGACAAGAGGTCACTCAGTAAGAAGTGTGACCCGAATGTTCTTGTTGTAGAAGAGAACAAGAGCAAGTGAGTTGACTCAGATTCAGATGAGTGTTAGAGTTAGGTGCCCATCGAGGCAAGTGTTGGTGGGGTGATCATGTAATAACTTAGTGTATGACAATCTTTATTATAATGATATTTGAAATTATTTATTTGGCACATCTTTATCTATATACCCTTACTTGATACATCGATAAAGTCCTTGAATATAAAAATAGTTGAAAATTCTATGAGATGGTCATGAGATGACTATCCTGAAACTCATATTTGAAATACTGTATGTTCTAAACCATTCCTAGTAAATTCAGCCACCACTAAGAAGGATAAAGGCCGCTTGAGCTAGAGATTAGTATTTGCGATGTGAGTACCATGTTTAATTGGTAGGGGATATGGTGATGTCCAAGCATAAATATGTGCGTCTTGTAGAGTGCACTGAATAACCCTCCCTATAGGATTTTCCAAGTGGCTCTTATTTATCGAGTTAAAAATCCTAGTTTATGGCTGTAAACCATTAGTCCTTATGACCCGGGACAACATTGAGACTCTATGTGCTAGCGCTACACTTTGACTTGTTTACTGATTCCTCTGGAGTCATTAAGTGGCAAGATTGGATGTTGTTTCGAAATATATATGAGTCGATACATTGTAGTTGGGGATGCACCATTTATCTACGGATTTTGATATCTTATGTGACCTCATGTATTTGTAGTAAGAAAATCTCTGATCAGAGTGTGGTGGTAATTAAGAAAGAAGTTTCTTTAATTACACCTGGGATACAACTACCACATGGCATATAGTTATCGATTCTGTGACAACTCTCGATATACCAATGGTTGTCGAATCGGTCGGGATATATGAGTTGAAGGATTGTACTGTACATTAGCTATAATTGAATGGTTCTTGCAGGCACTATCATTTGATAGCTATGGAGTCATGTAAGCGATGCCGCTAGATGTTTAACAAGAATGGTTGGGTACTATCAGAATTTGATTCTAACATTCTTATTATCAAGGAGTTGGACAAAGAATGGAGTTAATTAGGGTAAGCTCATATAATGACATGTTTAGTCCGAATCACATGGAGCTGTGAACCCATTGCTAACCGTATCGTTGAACCATTGAGGTCACACAAATATTGACTTTATAGATCCCGAGAAGAAAATTTGTTCAAAGAGTTGGGCACATGATAGAAGGAGTTTATATGGGGATATAAATTTTAATTTGTGAAATTGTTTCATAATTTAAATTTATACATCGCTATATCATTAATTTTGAAAATGGTGATTTTTGAAGACTAATGTCACGAACTTAATTAAATCAATTCAAGTGTTGAATTAATATTACACTAGTGGGTCTTGTAGAGCTTAGATAATTCAAAGGATAAATAATTTATTCAACTAGTGGGCTTGAAGGCTTTCAAACGTGGTTTAGTTAAGCTCATGGGCCTATATAGTGTGATATAATCCAACTATACGTACAATATATATGCAAGAGGGAGATGAATAGTTAGAGTCAACTTTTACAATATACAAGGCATGTGTTTCCTTGGATATTGCAATTGCATTGGCTCAAAAATTTGCTCTCCTTATGTCCTCAAGTGGTCGTCCCCTTCTCATCCCATAACAAAGAAGTTATGATTTTTTTGAGGGAAAATTTCTTGTACTTCTCATAGTACAATACCCACAATAGTTTAGTACATAGTTTGAGTGGAACTATCTTGCTAGTAGTTGACCTAATTTTGAAGTGGAGTCCATTAAAGAAATATGTGCTCTTGGAAACTTGTAGAATGTGTCTATCATTTCAAAAGCTAGATTAAGTTTAATCTATTTGGAGCCATCATCAACCTTTTGAAGGTTGATAAGTAAAAAATTTCTAAACACCCTATTGTTGGTTTTTTAACTTGCTATATGAGTGCTCATCATTCTTGTATTTTATGCTTCCGTTACGCTTTTGAGAAAGAGCTAACGATGTACCAAAAAATGGTATCAGAGCCACATTGTTCATTTTCATGTAGCATTTGTTAAATATTGTGTTGAGACCGATTTCTAACCGCTTGAGGAAAGCAGTTTCATGTCAAAAATAGGGCTTGTGACAATAGTTGCTGCCCATTTCGGGCAACAACAAAACGACTTGTAGCTGCCCATTTTGGGAAGCAAGGGCAACGTTGTATGCTGCCCGTTTTTGGCAGCAAGGGCAGTGTTGTATGTTTTCCGTGTCGGACAGCTAGGACAGCATTGTATGCTGCTCGACGGACTGTTCATGTCCTCTTTGTTGGGCGGAATCCGACGACGAAGCTCCGGCGATGACTATGACATTGGGTTCTCAAAAGGTGTTTTATGATATTCAAGTGTCATGGGCCTTAATTGATATGTTATTGTGGTTGATGATATTTTGTGAAATTTAAATGAGCTTGAAATTTTTGAAGTCAAAAATATTTTATTGGGCCCTTAAGTTAAATTTATGAAATATATGGGTTTTTTCTATGATATAATTAATTCAAGTGTGACTTATATTATTTATCATAAAGGGTGATTCACAAAAAAATTCGGTTTCTTGATTCTGCCCAATTTTGGCAGCAAGGGCAGCTTCCAAAGCTGCCCATTTCGGACAGAAATGGCAGTGTTGTATGCTGCCCATTTTGGGCAGCAAGTGCAGGGTTGTATGCTGCCCGTTATGGGCAGCTAGGGCAGCATCCAATGCTGCCCGACGGGCTGGCTCATGTCCTATTCGAAAAAAAAATAAAATTTTTAAGTTTGTTGGCCGGAATTCGGCGACGGTGCTATGACGACGACTATTACACTAGAGTTCTCAAAAGTTTTTTTGTGATACTCAAGTGTCATGGGCCCTAAATTTATGTTATTTAAGTTTAAATTTCACAAAATGTTATGCTTTTCTCATAAAATAAATAATTAAAGTGTGACTTCTATTATTTATAGTGAATGGTGAGTCACAAGAAATTCGGTTATAAAAGAAATAATGCTAAACAAAGGAGTTTTTAGTTTATTAATTTAATTTATAATCGTGGTGGTTAGTGATTGTCAAGATATACAATATTTAATCAATTGATTATTGTGATAATTGATTGATGGTGTATGATATGTGATATTATGCATGAAGGATGATCAAAAGCCCAAGCCCAATTTTGTTAGGTATATGCTAGGTTATTTATTCGATTGGGTTGTAATAAATTATCAATTTTAAAATGGAATTGGTTTATAACCCGTTCCCACCCCATGAGACGTATCCCCATGTGCCATGAATGTTTTAAGTAAAATTAGTATAGGGAAGTATCAAGATTGGAAGATGACGGACCATAAAGAATTGAGAAGATACAAGATGTGTGAAGATTGGTGATTTGTATTGCATCCCTTGCATACCCTAAGATTGGTGCAAGGTCCATGTTAGGCATGGACCTATAGTATTTTGGCAATTGATCATCCTTGTCAAGTTTACTGTTAGGATCGAATAAGGGGGTGTCTCATGAGTTCTCACACAACTCCAACACCCAAGCATTGTTCTAAGAGCAAGAAAAGACCGATTATGTGCATTTTAGAAGTTTATTTTAAAAATCAGCACGTAATGGGAAATCGGATCGCGTCAAGCTGGTTCCAGCGTAACGCTAAACTAGCACAGAGAAAAACAGTGCAATCTGGTTAGTTAAATCTTGAGCTGCAATAGCTCAGTGTTCTTGAAATATTTGTGAACCGAGATGTAGATCAAGTAGAAAGCTATAAAGAAATACGCTGCACTTTGTTTATGGAAGTTCGGAGCTGAATCTCCTACGTCTCCCCTTCTTCCGCAACGGGAAGGTTCCACTAGAAGAATTTGATTACAGCGGCTCCCGCTGCAACCCGATCCAACAGCCCGCAAGCTGCAAGAACTCCTAGCTACCTATACACACCAGCCCGCAAGCTGTGTGTCTAACTTCACTTCTTATACGCCTCAATGAGAAAGGCTACAAGACTTGTTTAACGTCTCTGTCCAAAAACTACAAGGAAGTTTTTTTTGTTTTTGATTCACTCAGCTAATCTAATCAGCTCACTCAAATATGTGAGTGAATCATGTGTGAGAATTATAGTGTAAACTCTATGTTTCTTTTGTATCTCACACACTCGGGAAGATGCTCTCTAAGCTGGTTTCTTCAATTGTCTTCCCAGATTGTGCAGTCGATGAATATATCATTGATGAATATCGGCCAGTGCACCAGTCACACATGGGCATTCGACCAGCTTGAACACCGGTTACCACCTGGGTGTTCAAGCCTTCGACTGCTGTATAATCTCTCTGTTTTGTGCTTACTGCACTTGTATTCTTTTTCGCTCAATACTTCCTTTTTTGTGTTCGCGCATGCTCTGCTCTTCATATATATAGCCTGTGTGCAGATTTTTCCACTGGAAACAAAGTTGTAGCCGTTGAAAAGTTTTCTGACACTGTTGTACTTTGCGTCCTTTGTATTTTAATGCTTCCGTAGGCTTTCCTTCACTTTAAGCACATGAGCACTGTACTGAGAAGACAACACAGAAAATCGATTTGTACACTGAAAAGTAGTCTTCGTATAGTCTTGTGTTCAAATCGCTTTGCTTGTCATTTTGTCCATTCCTGCTCTTGAACTCAGACGACTTCTGCACTGCTCGTTGAGCTGGTTTGACCTTAACCAGCTTGTCTCTGATTTGCCACGCGCTGGTATGTTCTTTACTCTAAGCTTGTTTCTTCTTTAACTGCACTGCTCTTGTTCTGCTCTTGAACATTGCTGGGCTCTGAGCTTGTTTTCCAGCTGGTTTCCTTCCCAGCTGGTTGCTTCTTTCACTACAGCAGTCTTCCGCCTTCACGTCAGCATAGGCGTCGACATTGTTCATCTCTCTCATAAGCATCCATCCAAGCCAATATTTCTGAGCTGGTCAAAGCTTTCTTCTTATTTTCTCATCAGTTTAACCAAGATCCCCGATCAGGTTTTCTCTTCCCTGATCTGGTTTACCAGCTTGGATCTATTGTTCTCGTCAAGATATTCTGTGTACTTGCTTATTCTCTTAATCCATTCAGACACCTATTCTAAACCATCAGCAAGTACACGGATATTTCACTGGTTGATTGAGCCAGTTCTTCGAAGGTACTTTATTCCGCCTTCACGTCAGCATAGGCGTCGACATTGTTCATCTCTCTCATAAGCATCCATCCAAGCCAATATTTCTGAGCTGGTCAAAGCTTTCTTCTTATTTTCTCATCAGTTTAACCAAGATCCCCGATCAGGTTTTCTCTTCCCTGATCTGGTTTACCAGCTTGGATCTATTGTTCTCGTCAAGATATTCTGTGTACTTGCTTATTCTCTTAATCCATTCAGACACCTATTCTAAACCATCAGCAAGTACACGGATATTTCACTGGTTGATTGAGCCAGTTCTTCGAAGGTACTTTAAACCTTATCATCAAAGAACTACACTCTTGCACCAGTGATTATATCCCTTATTCTTGGGATATAAAATCAGTTCTAATTCAGTCTTTCATTGGACTGAGATCCCTATGATGAACTGATTATAGTTGCACTTAGTGATCTGATCTGCACTTGATCACTGCACTTGTATACGGCTCTGCGCTTGAACACTTCACTTGTGCTTCACTTGATCTGCACTTGAACAGTTATGCACTTCACTGGATCTCACTGCACTTGATCACTGAACTGCTCTTGCATCAAGCTGGTGAACCAGCTTCGTGTCCTTTGCAACCTGTAAACTACTCTGCTGTACTAGCTCGGGCGTCCCCTTACTGTTCCAGCATGGACATCTTCAACTGTACCAGCTGGGGCGTCCCATTACTGTTCCAGTTTGGATATCTCCTTGTCTTTTCCAGAAAATCAACTGCACATCAATCTTAAACCGTTAGTAAGATAAAGGCAGGTTTTGTGTTAATCAAAATTAAGATTCTGATCTGTAAAAATAGAACCAACATTTACTGTTTATAATATATGCATGATATATTAAAATAATGAATATGTGCGTTATTATTTTATAATAAAAAAGTTGCATGAATCTGGCAAACATATGAAAAGCATGGCAAAATAAATTTTAAATAAAAAACCTGTTAGAGTAGATGCCCAACTAGCCAACTTGTGGCATGTGGGTTTTGTTGACTCTTGTACAAACGATCTTTATATATGATATTCGCATTTTCTTATATGGCATTCTTTACTTTCATTATGTGTGTAATGATTTGCAATTGTGTTGAGTAAAGACCTAGAATACACTAAAGCGTATGTTAGATGTGATAGTGGGTATGACGGCTATCATGAAACACATCTAATAGTCGCTGTGTATTCTGAACATGTTCCTAGTCGATTGGAGCATGCATAACTCACGTAAACAGAACATATAAATCAAACAATGAGCCAAATCTATTCACGTAAATCACAGAACACAAATCATGCCTCAAAATACTAACACGCTTATGCCCAAAGCTGTTAACAAAAGCTCAATTCGTACCTCAAATCTCAGATTCTACCTCAACAGATCTACCAGGGCACGACAACCTCAGCCTGCTCAAGTCTGCTTCCTCACTGGTCTCGACAATCACAGCAGGAACTGCTTGGGAACTCAAATCTGTAAAGGCATCTCATAACTTAGCTCAAATCTGAACTCCTATTGCTCACTGCCTATGGTGAAGAACTCAAATGTGGTTTGACCATTAAACAAAGGTTCTAACAGCTAAAACAAAGCTCAAACGGCAACGAATCACTTACCCAGAAGCTCTGAAGAACTGAAGAACTATCGGGTTTACTATTGTGAAAATCTTCGAACACTGTAACTCCTTCTCGCTCCTTCCACACGTCGACTCAGGTCTCTTAACTGGTAACAATTGAAAGAGCTAAGGGAGACGAGCTCAGTGCCACCCACCTTGCTCCAAACAACCGCGGGAATCGAAGGCAAATCGGAGAAATAGTGCTCGGTGAATAGTAAGGGTTTCGAGGTTAACGGGGAAGACAATAAGGAAATATCGGGTTCGAAATACGCTAAGTGTTAATCAACACTTGTATTTAAATCCTCAAACCAAAGTCTATAGTAAAAGTCAACACCGACATATTCAGATCCCGACACCAGATCCTAGCGCTAAGGCACAAGTCCTCGACTCTGAATCCAGCTCTCACTCAAATCTTGTCTCAGCGCTAACGCTAAACGCAAGCGTAACTAATCAAAACGACGAAGCACTGCCTCACATCTGAAGCAGATCTCAGTGCTCACTCGGATCTGAATAACGCTAACAGCATCGGTCAACCCAGCAACGTTGACTAACACATGGAATCTCCTTGCTAACTCTCAAATCTACGTTAGCTCGCTACACAACTATCACCCACTAGTTCACATCTGAGTACTCACATCTGAACACTCACTGGAATCAGATCCCGATAGAAAAACTCAACAAATAAACTCCAAATTTGACGTAGATTTCACCCGATAGAAACCATTGAATCAAATCTGATCAGCTCTATGTCAAATCTGAAAAATCACCAACCAGATTCGACCAAACTTCTCAAATCTGAAATTCGAAAATCACGACTCCCGTGACTAATCCTTAACCAAATCTGATTAATCACTAATTATCGAATCTCAGACCTCACATTCTCCCCACCTTAAGAGATTTTGTCCTCGAAATCAAAGGCAAACACAGGGCAGAATCAACAAAACACCAGAACTAACCAACGCAACTCAATTCAAGCTACAAAACAGTCCTCAAAACACGAAGCAAAAGCCAGAAATTACCTGGAATTCTACTGCTGTCACCGATCAAACAGATGAGGCCATTCTTGTCTCATCTTCTCTTCAATTTCCCAGGTAGCTTCTTCTCGGCCATGCTTACTCCATTGGACCATCACTAACGGAATTACCTTATTCCTAAACTGCTTCTCCTTCCTATCCAGAATCTGTTGGGTAGCCACGGCAGATCCGGATCATGCCTCCCGGCGAGGCAGCGGAAGAACAAAAATTTGCCGGGAGACGATCAATACAATTAAATACAAACATGCAAACTATGACATTCATAGGGCGTTTAGATTGCTACCTTGCTGGCAACTCGTGCCTGGCTCCGACCAGTTTCTCGAGGAAACCGGCACTTCACGATAGATTGCGGTAGACTACGTCAATCAGGTCCACGACCGGATACGAGACTCCTTCGTCAGCCTGCACTAGAAGGCCTAACGAGATCGGCGCAGACGGATTCTCCTTGTCAAGATTGGCCGGAACAGTTTCCGACGAAGAGAGGCGGCGGCGGCGGCTTTTGGAGAGGAGGGAGGGCGGCGCACACTTGCTCTAGGTTTAGGGTTTGATTTGTGTAGTTAAGTCTTATGATTAAGTCTCCTAAGTCTATATTAAATAGACTAAGTGATGGACTTGGACCGGTCCAACGGGCCCGGGTCCAACGGATGAACATTCAGTTCATCCCCATCACCGAGACTTCATCGTAACTCCGATCGCCGAGCAGATCGGACCGATCGACTCAGTTTCCAAAACTGAATACTATGATCTGAAAAACCATTTTTCAGAACCCCAGTGCAAAATGACCGTTTTGCCCTTCAACATCGGGAAATCCCGATTTGACCCCTGTTGACTTTTAGGAAGTCGCACTCCCCAAAATCCTCTTCTCATGCTCAACACATTGAGCTGAGTATCCGTGCGGGAATCTTGAATCCAGTACTTGTGTGACCCTCAATGGTTCAGGGATACAGCTAGCCGTGGGTCCACAACCATTGTGGCTCCGGAATCACAATTCCGGACTTGCCCAACGGATCATGGTAAGAGCGTCTAGCAACATCGCCCCATGATCCCCTAGGTATCACTGATAGTGCCTGCAAGAACCAGTTGGTCGTGGTTAGCGTACGGTACGGTCCTTTCAATCCATATATCCCAATCAGATCAACGACCATTGGTAAATCGAGAGTCGCTATAGATCCGATAGCTATGCATACATCTTGGAGATAGAATAGTGACATCGCGAGTGTAACTAGGTAAACACATTTACCTAAAACACTTCTAGTACTCTGGCCAGAGATTTATACACTATTATCCCCTCAGATAGCATAGGATATCCACGCATGTCTGCGAGCGGTGAATCCTCGACAACGATGCATCGACTCCTACATGCATCGGGGTCTCACCCAATCCCGCCACCTAACTGACCCCAAGTGGTCGACAAACGAGTCAAAGTGAGACGCCTATCATGTAGAGTCTCAATGAAGTTTTGAGTCGTGAGGACTAATCAGTACAACCAAGACCTCGGACTTATCCACTCGACAAATGGTAACCACTTGGAAAGTCCGAACGAGGGTAGTTCGATAGATCACCAGGTCACTATCTATCTGCATGCTCAGAACATCACAATGTTCCCTACCAATGATATATGGTACTTCTCATCGCAGATACTAGTCTCTAGCTCGGGCGGCCTTATCCTCATTTTGACGGCCCAATCGACTAGGAACATGTTCAGAATACACAGTGACTATTAGATGTGTTTCATGATAGCCGTCATACCCACTATCACATCTAACGTACACTTCGGTGTATTCTAAGTCTTTACTCAACGCAATTGTCAATCATTATACAACACAATGAAAGTAAAGAATGCCATATAAATAAATGCGAATATCATATATAAAGATTGTTTCATACAAGAGTCTATAAACCCACACGCCACAAGTTGGCTAGTTGGGCATCTACTCTAACAATCTCCCACTTGCCCTAAAGCCAACTACTCATCAGACGCAGTCCCATTGTTTCGCGATGTTTTTCAAACAACGGTCCAGGCAAGGGCTTCGTAAGTGGATCAGCAACGTTGTCTGCAGAGGCGACTCTCTTAACTGCTATGTCACCTCTAGCCACAATATCCCGGATTATGTGGTATTTCCTCAGTATGTGTTTGGATCTTTGGTGAGACCTAGGATCCTTTGCTTGCGCAATGGCACCCGGGTTGTCGCAGTACACCAGGACTGGACCAACTCCATTAGGAATGACGCCCAACTCTTGGACGAAATTCCTTATCCAAACGGACTCCTTAGCAGCAGCTGATGCTGCGATGTACTCAGCCTCAGTGGTTGAATCCGCGATGGTGTCTTGCTTGGAACTCTTCCAAGAGACAGCACCACCATTGAGCATGAATACAAATCCAGAGGTTTATTTCGAATCATCCACGTCACACTGGAAGCTAGAATAAGTGTAGCCTTCCAGTTTCAGTTCACCACCCCCATAGACCATGAACATATTCTTAGTCCTTCGCAAGTACTTAAGAATATCCTTCACGGCCTTCCAATGCAATTGGCCGGGGTTGGTCTGGTAGCGGCTCGTGACACTCAGAGCATATGCGACATCCGGTCTAGTCGAGATCATGCCATACATAATGCTACCTATTACCAAGGCATATGGCACACGTTTCATACTCTCTATATCCTCATCAGTCTTCAGACACATAGACTTAGATAGAGTGACCCCGTGGCACATAGGTAGGTGTCATCTCTTGGACTCTTCCATAGAGAACCTCTTAAGTATGGTATCGATGTAGGTAGCTTGGGTGAGTCCGAGCATCCGTTTAGATCTATCCCGATAGATCTGTATTCCAAGAATATAGGATGCTTCACCCATGTCCTTCATCGAAAATCTACTAGAAAACCATACTTTAGTTGACTGCAGCATTCCTACATCATTCCCAATGAGTAGAATGTCATCAACATAAAGTACGAGGTTTGTCATAGCGCTTTTAACTACCTTCTTGTACACACATGGCTCCTCGGGATTCTTGATGAAACCAAATTCCTTAATTGTTTCATCGAATCTCAGGTTCCAACTTCGCGATGCTTGTTTGAGACCGTAGATCGATCTCTGAAGCTTGCATACCTTATGCTCGCTTCCAACAGATGTGAAACCCTCAGGCTGCGTCATATAGATCTCTTCCTTAATGTTTCCATTAAGGAACGCAGTTTTCACATCCATTTGCCATATCTCATAGTCGTACCATGCGGCTATGGCTAATAAGATTCTAATTGACTTGAACATTGCGACTGGCGAGAAGGTTTCATCATAGTCAACACCTTACCTTTGAGTGTAACCTTTCGCGATCAGTCGTGCCTTGTAGGTCATTACCTTACCATCAGGCCCAAGTTTCCTCTTTTATACCCATTTACACCCAATAGGAAAAATTCCTTCGGGAGGGTTAACTAGAGTTCAAACTTGGTTAGCATGCATTGAGTCAAACTCAGACTGCATTGCTTCAAGCCACAAATTAGAATCTGCATCGAAAATTGCCTCCTTGAAAGTTCTAGGATCAGATCCAATGACTTGATCACTTTGATAATCTTCAAGGAGAAAACCATATCTCTCAGGAGCCCTAGGAATCCTTTCGGATCTCCTAGGTGCGACCATTTCTGGTATTGGCTCTGTAGGTGCGGGAGACTCACCTGGTACTTCGATTGGATCTCGAACCTCTTCGAGTTCTACTATTTTGCCCTTTCTATCAAGTAGAAATTCCCTTTCCATAAAGGTGGCATTCCTAGAAACAAACACTTTTGTTTCGCTGGGATAGTAGAAGTAGTATCCAATGGAATTCTTTGGATACCCAATGAAGTAGCATAAGATGGATCTCGTATCCAGCTTATCTCCCACTGTCTGCTTCACGTAAGCAGGACATCCCCAAATCCTCATGTACGAGTACTTGGGTGGTTTGCCCATCCATATCTCATATGGAGTCTTATCCACTGCCTTGGTGTGGACATTGTTCAACAACATTACCGCCGTTTCGAGCGCATAGCCCCAAAACGAGGTAGGAAGTTCAGTGAAGCTCATCATAGATCGAACCATGTCCAACAAGGTCCGATTACGACGCTTCGCTACACCATTGAGCTGTGGTTTGGCCGGAGGGGTCCACTGTGCGAGAATCCCATTCTCTTTCAGATAATCTTGAAATTCAGCACTTAAGTATTCACCACCTCGATCAGATCGAAGTGCTTTAATACTTTTGCCTAATTGATTTTCTACTTCAGCTTTGAATTTTTTGAACCTTTCAAAGGATTCAGACTTGTGCTTCATCAAGTACAAGTACCCATACCTAGAGTAATCATCAGTAAAGGTGATGAAGTATGTGTGACCATATTTAGTACCAATACTAAACGGGCCGCACACATCAGTATGGATCAAATCCAATAGGCCTTGAGCACGCTCACCCTTGCCCTTGAAGGGTTGCTTAGTCATCTTTCCCTTAAGACAAGATTCACAAGTCGGTAGGGAGTTAATGTCTGACATATCAAACAGGTCACTCCTAACTAACTTGTTCATCCTACTTAGAGAGATATGACCTAGCCTAGCATGCCAAAGTTGTGCTGGGTTCAAGTTATCATGTTTCCGTTTAATCGTTGTTGTATGTGCTTCGACATCGCGAGTTGGAACGTCTTTTAATTTTAAGGTGTATAAATCGTTTTCGCGTTCCCCAATTACAATTAAACATTCATTCTTGTAAGTATTGCAAATCGAATTAGCAAACATACAAGAATATCCATCACTATCAAGCATAGAAACAGAAATAATGTTCTTTATTAATTCGGGAACAAATAAAACGTTTCTTAACAACAACTTAAAATCAGAAGACAGAAATAAATAAACATCTCCTATAGCTAATGCAGCAACCCTTGATCCATTGCCAAGCCTCAAGTGGGTCTCACCCTCTCTAAGACGTCGGCTTCTTGTCATCACCTGCAAATCATTGCAGATATGAGATCCACATCCGGTATCAAGTACCCAAGATGTCGAATTAAGAGATATATTTATTTCAATTGAGAACATACCTTTTGCAGTTCTCAACTGCTCGAGGTACTCCTTGCAGTTTCTCCTCCAATGCCCAGCCTTGTGGCAGTGGTGGAAAACATCCTCGCTCTTGTTTGGTTTAGAAGCCTTTGCCTTTGGCTTCTTGTCGGACTTTTCCTCCTTCGCAGGAGCAGAACGCTTCTTGCTCTTGCGTCTGGGTCCCCTCTTCACAGAGGAAGAAGAACCCAGAAGGAGGACGGGTTTGTCCTTCTTTATGGTCCCTTCAAACACTACAAGCATGTTAACCACCTCTTCAAGGGTGGCTGCCAGCTTGTTCATGTTGAAGTTGACCACAAAGGGGTCAAATGCAGCGGGTAGCGAGAGGAGAAGTACATCCACCGACAGCTCATGTGGAAGTGCGATATCAAGGCCCAACAGCTTTTCAACGAGCCCAATCATACGAACCCCATGCTCGCGGACCGAAGTCCCATCGCGCATGTGGCTTGTCATAAGCTCCTTGACAGCCGTGAACCTCTCATGTCGAGAGTTCTCCCCGTACAGCTCTTTGAGATGAAAAAGTATGTCGGCAGCATACTTCGTCTTCTCAAAACGCCGTTGCATTTCATTGGACATCGATGCCATCACATAGCACCGAGCTTTAACCTCGTCGTCCCACCATTGTTTAAGCGTTACCAGCTCCTCAGGGCTGATATCGGCAGGGGCTTCCTTCGGAGGACTCTTCTCTATCGCATAAAGAAGTTTCTCCGAAGCCAATACAAGATTGAGGTTGCGGAGCCAGTCTTGGTAGTTCAGACCGGTGAACCTGTTGCTATCCAGTATAGCAGCGAGCGGGTTTTTCATCGAAACAATTTTATAAGCAGTAATACTGAAAAGAAAACAGACATACATTACTAACTATATATAAAATAAACGCTAAGACATAAAACATGGTCATTAAGTTTTATGAATTACCCTCCCACTATTTTAACGATTTCACCACCCTCTAATGAAATCGAGAAAAAAGGTTTCTTTAGTGGGTACACGGAGCCCAATCAAGCGATCATGGACCCGAATAATATCAGCCATCCATGACCCCCAAAAGGTAGTTTCCGATTGCAACCGGTGCAACCTCCATGTATTCACCTCACGTCCAGTAAGGGCCCAATAATATGACGCCGTTTACTATCACGTGTCAAGATGACCCATCAATGTTGAGTCGTGAAGGACGGTCCCCTTAACGTCCCCAATAATATGAGCCAATGTTAAAGGGAGTTCCAACCGAACTCACAACAATTGTCAATGGCGTGGACAGCTTTCCGGCATACATGACCCCCTCAATAATATGAGCCGGGCCATGTATACGGGTAGCATCGACGTACACCCATTGTTGATGGAAGGTAGGGTTAATTTAAACAATTTTAAATACCCTTTAGTTTATCGAATAAACATTTATCTTGATATGAGTTTTAAATCAAATTTAAAACGAGGGATTTTATTTTGAAAAACATTTTGGTCTCATGCATATTTAAATCTAATTTAAAACATGCAAACATGCGGATTCAATTAAACTATATATCAACATATATAAAGTAAACATTGGGATGATCGATCGCGAGAGCTATGCGGTCCGTGGGTCCAATCCTAAAGGTAATGCAATATGCAATGCAATCCTATTACAATGCTTTCCGGTTTTACAGATCTTCGAACTTCAATATCTTGATCATCATCGTCCACCGTCTTCGGATGTCCTCCCACTAAATCTAGTAATTTACATTTAAATTGCTATGACAGATAAGGGATACATTTATCAAGGGGTGGGAACGGGCCACAAACAGGCCCACTTTAAATAATGATAATCAA
>KV013608.1:364844-375547 GCA_001598015.1 Dorcoceras hygrometricum
GGCCTTGCGCCTCCAGCACGCGGGGAGGGGCGCCGCCATGCGCGGCGGCGCCGTGGCTTTTTCCAAAAAATTTTGTTGGTTGATCCGTTCTAAAATTCAAAGGTTAGATACAATATGACACTTATCGTATTGATCAGATCCGAAAACCTTGGCTCTGATACCACTGTTGGGTAGCCGCGGCGGATCCGGATCATGCCTCCCGGCGAGGCAGCGGAAGAACAAAAATTTTCCAGGAGACGATCAATACAATTAAATACAAACATGCAAACTATGACATTCATAGGGCGTTTAGATTGCTACCTTGCTGGCAACTCGTGCCTGACTCCGACCAGTTTCTCGAGGAAACCGGCACTTCACGGTAGATTGCGGTAGACTACGTCAATCAGGTCCACAACCGGATACAAGACTCCTTCGTCAGCCTGCACTAGAAGGCTTGACGAGATCGGCGCGGACGGATTCTCCTCGTCAAGATTGGCCGGAACAGTTTCCGACGAAGAGAGGCGGCGGCGGCGGCGGCGGCTTTTGGAGAGGAGGGAGGGCGGCGCACACTTGCTCTAGGTTTAGGGTTTGATTTGTGTAGTTAAGTCTTATGATTAAGTCTCCTAAGTCTATATTAAATAGACTAAGTGATGGACTTGGACCGGCCCAACGGGCCCGGGTCCAACGGATGAACATTCAGTTCATCCCCATCACCGAGACTTCATCGTAACTCCGATCGCCGATCAGATCGGACCGATCGACTCAGTTTCCAAAACTGAATACTATCTGAAAAACCATTTTTCAGAACCCCAGTGCATAATGACCGTTTTGCCCTTCAACATCGGGAAAATCCCGATTTGACCCCTGTTGACTTTTAGGAAGTCGCACTCCCCAAAATCCTCTTCTCATGCTCAACACATTGAGCTGAGTATCCGTGCGGGAATCTCAAATCCAGTACTTGTGTGACCCTCAATGGTTCAGGGATACAGCTAGCCGTGGGCCCACAACCATTGTGGCTCCGGAATCACAATTCCGGACTTGCCCAACGGATCATGGTAAGAGCGTCTAGCAACATCGCCCCATGATCCCCTAGGTATCACTGATAGTGCCTGCAAGAACCAGTTGGTCGTGGTTAGCATACGGTACGGTCCTTTTAATCCATATATCCCGATCAGATCAACGACCATTGGTAAATCGAGAGTCGCTATAGATCCGATAGCTATGCATACATCTTGGAGATAGAATAGTGACATCGTGAGTGTAACTATGTAAACACATTTACCTAAAACACTTCTAGTACTCTGGCCAGAGATTTATACACTATTATCCCCTCAGATAGCATAGGATATCCACGCATGTCTGCGAGCGGTGAATCCTCGACAACGATGCATCGACTCCTACATGCATCTAGGTCTCACCCAATCCCGCCGCCTAATGACCCCAAGTGAGTCGAAAAACGGGTCAAAGTGAGACGCCTATCATGTAGAGTCTCAATGACGTTTCGAGTCGTGAGGACTAATCAATACAACCAAGACCTCGGACTTATCCACTCGACAAATGGTAACCACTTGGAGAGTTCGAACGAGGGTAGTTCGATAGATCACCAGGTCACTATCTATCTGCATGCTCAGAACATCACAATGTTTCCTACCAATGAAACATGGTACTTCGCATCGCAGATACTAGTCTCTAGCTCGGGCGGCCTTATCCTCATTTTGACGGCCCAATCGACTAGGAACATGTTCAGAATACACAGTGACTATTAGATGTGTTTCATGATAGCCGTCATACCCACTATCACATCTAACATACACTTCGGTGTATTCTAGGTCTTTACTCAACGTAATTGTTAATCATTATACAACACAATGAAAGTAAAGAATGCCATATAAATAAATGCGAATATCATATATAAAGATTGTTTCATACAAGAGTCTATAAACCCACACGCCACAAGTTGGCTAGTTGGGCATCTACTCTAACAGAATCTGCACTGAACATTCATCATAACTCAAGGACTGATCCAGCTCCACTTCATCGTTTCTCAACACATGGGATGGATCTGGCTCATATTTCCTCAACATTGACAAATGAAAAACATCATGTATCGCTGCCAACTCATCAGACAACTGCAATCTATAAGACAACTGTCCAATCCTCTCAAAAATCTCAAAGGGACCAACAAATCTAGGAGCTAGTTTACCCTTGAATCTGAACCTCATCACGCTCTTGAAAGGAGAAATTTTAAGGAACACTCGATCACCAACTACAAATTTTAGAGGCCGAAGTCTTCTGTTAGCATAGCTAGCATAGCGATCTTGTGCAGCTTTCATTCTAATTCGAATCAATGAAATCTGATCCCTCATATGCTGCACAAACTCAGGGGTCGAAAGCTGTTTCTCACCAACTTCTTCCCAACAAATCGGAGATCTACACTTGCGACCATACAGCGCTTCGAATGGAGCCATCCCATTTGTCACTTGGTAGCTATTGTTATAAGAAAACTCAATCAAGGATAAGGAATCCTATCAGCCACCACTGAAATCCATCACAACTGTTCGCAGCATGTCTTCTAAAAAGTCTGAATGGTTCTTTCGTATTGGCCATCTGTCTGAGGGTGATAAGCAGTGCTCATCGCCAATCTTGAACCCATAGCTGCTTGCAAACTCTTCCAAAATCGGGAAATGAATCTTGGATCTCTATCAGACACTATCGAAACATGAACTCCATGCAATCTAACCACATGGTCGATGTATAGTCTCGCCATTTTCTTCATCGAACACCTCACATCATAGGGAATGAAATGGGATGACTTCGAAATTCTATCAATTACCACCAAAATCGCATCACATCCCCTACTTGATCGAGGTAAATGAGTCACAAAGTCCATGGCGATGTGCTCCCAATTCCATTGAGGCACTTCTAAACTTTGCAATAAACCACCAGGTCTCATTCTTTCGGCCTTGACCTGCTGACAGTTCAAACATCGAGAAACAAACCCAGAAATGTCGCTCTTCATGCCTTCCCACCAGTAATGAGACTTCAAAGCATGGTACATCTTCCTCTCACCCGGATGCACACTCTATCGACTAAAATGCGCTTCATTCAGGATAGTCTCTTTCAAATCAATCAGGTTAGGAACTACCAATCTTCCTTGAAATCTCAAACACCCATCAGACGCAATAGAAAAATCACCAGACTGACCATTCTGAGCCTTAATCTTCAATTCATGGATATAAGGATCAGTCCGCTGTGCCTCTCTAATGTCAATCACAATCTGTGGTTCAACCTAAATAGAAGAAACTATAAAATACTTATCACTCGGCTGGAATCGCCAACCAGAAGTATCCAACTGCTCGTGGACTCTCGAGATACTCAAAGATGTTAGCATCACAGGCTGGGCTTTCCTACTCAAAGCATCGGCTACTAAGTTCATCCGCCCAGGCTGATACTGTATCTCGCAATCAAAATCCTTGATCAACTCCATCCAACGACATTGTCTCATGTTCAGATCTGATTGAGTGAAGATATACTTCAAACTCTTGTTGTCGGTGTACACGACAAACTCTTCACCATACAAATAGTGACGCCAGATCTTCAAGGCAAAAACAATCGCTGCCAATTCCAAATCATGAACGGGGTATCTCGTCTCATGGGGCTTCAAATGTCGAGATGCATATGCAATCACGCACCCGTTCTACACCAGAACACACCCTAAACCACTCAGAGACGCATCGGAGCAAACAACAAAACCTCCAGATCCGGATGTTAAAGCCAACATAGGAGTAGTAGTCAACTTCTCCTTGAGTGTCTGAAAACTCGACTCGCATTCATCTGTCCAATCAAAATTCCTATCTTTCTGAGTCAACTGAGTCATCGGCCTTGCTATCGAATAAAACTTCTCAATGAAACGCCTATAATAGCCGGCCAGACCCAAGAAACTACAGATCTCAGAAACATTCCGGGGTCGCTCACAGTTAAGAACTGTTTCTGTTAGAGTAGATGCCCAACCAGCCAACTTGTGGCGTGTGGGTTTATAGACTCTTGTATATGACAATATTTATATATGATATTCGCATTTATTTATATGGCATTATTTACTTTCATTGTGTTGTATGATGATTAACAATTGTGTTGAGTAAAGACCTAGAATGCACTAAAGTGTATGTTAGATGTGATAGTGGGTATGACGGCTATCATGAAACACATCTAATAGTCACTGTGTATTCTGAACATGTTCCTAGTCGATTGGGCCGTCAAAATGAGGATAAGGCCGCCCGAGCTAGAGACTAGTATCTGCGATGCGAAGTACCATGTTTCATTGGTAGGGGACATTGTGATGTTCTGAGCATGCAGATAGATAGTGACCTGGTGATCTATCGAACTACCCTCGTTCGTACTTTCCAAGTGGTTACCATTTGTCGAGTGGATAAGTCCGAGGTCTTGGTTGTACTGATTAGTCCTCACGACTCGAAACGTCATTGAGACTCTATATGATAGGCATCTCACTTTGACTCGTTTGCCGACTCACTTGGGGTCATCAGGCGGCGAGATTGGGTGAGACCCCGATGCATGTAGGAGTCGATGCATCGTTGTCGAGGATTCACCGCTCGCAGACATGCGTGGATATCCTATGCTATCTGAGGGGATAATAGTGTATAAATCTCTGGCCAGAGTACTAGAAGTGTTTTAGGTAAATGTGTTTACCTAGTTATACTCGCGATGTCACTATTCGATCTCTAAGATGTATGCATAGCTATCGGATCTATAGAGACTCTCGATTTACCAATGGTCGTTGATTTGATCGGGATATATGGATTGAAAGGACCGTACCGTACGCTAACCACGACCAACTGGTTATTGCAGGCACTATCAGTGATACCTAGGGGATCATGGGGCGATGTTGCTAGACGCTCTTACCATGATCCGTTGGGCAAGTCCGGAATTGTGATTCCGAAGCCACAATGGTTGTGGGCTCACGGCTAGCTGTATCCCTGAACCATTGAGGGTCACACAAGTACTGGATTCTAGATTCCCGCACGGATACTCAGCTCAATGTGTTGAGCATGAGAAGAGGATTTTGGGGAGTGCGACTTCCTAAAAGTCAACAGGGGTCAAATCGTGATTTCCACTGTTGAGGGGCAAAACGGTCATTTTGCACTGGGGTTCTGGAAAATGGTTTTTCAGATCATAGTATTCAATTTTGGAAACTGAGTCGATCGGTCCGATCTGATCGGCGATCGGAGTTACGATGAAGTCTCGGTGATCAAGTACTGGATTCTAGATTCCCGCACGGATACTCAGCTCAATGTGTTGAGCATGAGAAGAGGATTTTGGGGAGTGCGACTTCCTAAAAGTCAACAGGGGTCAAATCGTGATTTCCACTGTTGAGGGGCAAAACGGTCATTTTGCACTGGGGTTCTGGAAAATGGTTTTTCAGATCATAGTATTCAATTTTGGAAACTGAGTCGATCGGTCCGATCTGATCGGCGATCGGAGTTACGATGAAGTCTCGGTGATGGGGATGAACTGAATGTTCATCCGTTGGACCCGGGCCCGTTGGGCCGGTCCAAGTCCATCACTTAGTCTATTTAATATAGACTTAGGAGACTTAATCATAAGACTTGATACACAACTAAAACCCTAAACCTAGCTCTAGTAGCCGCCGCCCCCACCTCTCCTCAAAGCCGCCGCCGCCTAGCGCCGCCGCCGCCGCCGCCTCTCTCTCGCCGGAATTTGTTCCGACCAAATCGACGAGGAGAATCCGTCCACACCGATCTCGTCAGGCCTTCTAGTGCAGGCTGAAGAAGGAGTCTCGTATCCGATCGTGGACCTGATTGACGTTATCTACCGCCATCTACCGTGAAGTGCCGGTTTCCTCGAGAAACTGGTCGGAGCCAGGCACGAGTTGCCAGCAAGGTAGTCATCTAAACGCCCTATGAATGTCATAGATTGTTTGTTTACTTGAATTGTATTGATCGTCTCCCGGAAATTTTTGTTCTTCCGCTGCCTCGCCGGGAGGCGTGATCGGATCCGCCGTGGTTCCCAACAGTGGTATCAGAGCCAGGTTTTCGGATCTGATCAATACATTATTGCCATATTGTATCTAACATCTCGAATTTCAGATCGGAAAAATCAAAATTTTGGATACGGCCACCGGACGCCGCCGCGTGCGGCGGGCCCTCCCTCCCGCTGCGTGCACTTGAGCACGCGGCAACCATGCGCGCTGGTCGCGCATGGCGGCTGGAATATGGCGCTGCGTCGCACAACAGGCCGCACAATCGTTGCGCATGGGGCGTCCGAGAGTTGCCGCCTCCCTCGTCGCTGTTCCGCGCGATCGTCGTGCGTTGATGTCCAGCCAGTGGCCTGCGGCCGCGCGCGAAGGATGCGCGTCACGCTGCGTCTCCACGCCACGACCGCGCCGCTATGCTGCTCCTCTTGCACACTGGTTGCGCATGCTGCCGATGAGCGAGCGATGTTGCGGCGGCCGTGCGTCGCGCTTGGCGCGACGATTGCGCGGCTGCCGCACGCAAATTTTGCGGTGGCTCCGCCGGTGGCGGCCGCCGCACCGGCGAAGCTCCGGCGATGTCGTGACGGCTGAATTCTTCTAGGGTTTAATTCGGGCCTGTCCCGGGCAGCACGTGAAGTTTTCGGGCCGAAATACGATATCGGGCCCGTTTTGATCGATTTTGAAATTTTGAGATTTTTGGGCCTAAAATTGTTTTAAGCCCAATATGATATAATTAAAATTATCAAAATGTGATTTTAATTATAAAATATGATTTTATAATGAAATATGATTTTGTTGATTAAAATTTGATTTTATCGCAGCTTGCACCCGTGTTGTCTAAGCTGAAATCCAAAGTAGCTTCCTGCGTCACCAGATTATTTAAATTTATGCAAGTTAATTAGATTGATTGCATGTTTGGGATGATCGAGAGTCGTGCCCAATGTGTTAGTGTATGCTAATAGGTTTTTGTGACTCGTTTTGTAAATATTTTGATTATCATTTAAGTGGGCCTTTGCGGCCCGTTCCCACCCCTGGATAAATGTATCCCTTGTATGTCATGGTAAATTTAAATGTAAAATTACTAGATTTAGTGGGAGGACATCCGAAGACGGTGGACAATGGTGATCAAGAATATTGAAGACCGAAGATCTGTAAAACCGGAAGCATTGTAACAGGATTGCATTGCATATTGCATTACCCCTAGGATTGAACCCAGGTCCGTGACTGGCAACCACGGACCGCATAGCTCTCGCGATCGATCATCCCAATATTTATATATGTTGATATATAGTTTAATTGAATCCGCATGTTGCATGTTTTAAATTTGATTTAAAATAAATGCATGAGACCAAAGTTTTTCAAAATAAAATCCCTCGTTTTAAATACGATTTAAAACTAATATCAAGATAAAAGTTTATTCGATAAACTAAAGGGTATTTAAAATTGTTTAAATTTCCCTACCTTCCATCAACAATGGGTGTACGTCGATGCTACCCGTATACATGGCCCGAATCATATTATTGAGGGGGTCATGTATGACGGAAAGCTGTCCACGCCATTGACAACTGTTGTGAGTCGGTGGGAACTCCCTTTAACGTTGGCTCATATTATTGGGGACGTTAAGGGGACCGTCCTTCACGACTCAACATTGATGGGTCATCTTGACACGTGAGTAAACGGCGTCATATTATTGGGCCCTTACTGGACGTGAGGTGAATACATGGAGGTTGCACCGGTTGCAATCGGAAACTACCTTTTGGGGGTCATGGATGGCTAATATTATTCGGGTCCATGATCGCTTGATTGGGCTCCGTGTACCCACTAAAGAAACCTGATTTCTCGATTTCATTAGAGGGTGGTGAAATCGTTAAATAGTGGTAGGGTAATTCATAAAACTTAACGACCATGTTTTATGCCTTAGCGTTTATTTTATATATAGTTAGTAATGTATGTCTGCTTTCCTTTTCAGTATTACTGCATTTAAAATGGTTTCGATGAAAAACCCGCTCGCTGCTATACTGGATAGCAACAGGTTCACCGGTCTGAACTACCAAAACTGGCTCCGCAACCTCAATCTTGTATTGGCTTCGGAGAAACTTCTTTATGCGATAGAGAAGAGTCCTCCGAAGGAAGCCCCTGCCGATATCGGCCCTGAGGAGCTGGTAATGCTTAAACAATGGTGGGACGACGAGGTTAAAGCTCGGTGCTATGTGATGGCATCGATGTCCAATGAAATGCAACGGCGTTTTGAGAAGACGAAGTATGCTGCTGACATACTTTTTCATCTCAAAGAGCTGTACAGGGAGAACTCTCGACATGAGAGGTTCACGGCTGTCAAGGAGCTTATGACAAGCCGCATGCGCGATGGGACTTCGGTCCGCGAGCATGGGGTTCGTATGATTGGGCTCGTTGAAAAGCTTTCGGGCCTAGATATCGCACTTCCACACGAGCTGTCGGTGGATGTACTTCTCCTCTCGCTACCCGCTGCATTTGACCCCTTTGTGGTCAACTTCAACATGAACAAGCTGGAAGCCACCCTTGAAGAGGTGGTTAACATGCTTGTAGTGTTTGAAGGGACCATAAAGAAGGACAAACCCGTCCTCCTTCTGGGTTCTTCTTCCTCTGCAAAGAGGGGACCCAGACGCAAGAGCAAGAAGCGTTCTGCTCCTGCGAAGGAGGAGAAGTCCGCCAAGAAGCCAAAGGCAAAGGATTCAAAACCGAACAAGTCTGAGGATGTTTGCCACCACTGCCACAAGGCTGGGCATTGGAGGAGGAACTGCAAGGAGTACCTCGAGCAGTTGCGAACTGCGAAAGGTATGTTCTATATCGAAATAAATATGTCTCTTAATTCGACTTCTTGGGTACTTGATACCGGATGTGGATCTCATATCTGCAATGATTTGCAGGTGATGACAAGAAGCAGACGTCTTAGAGAGGGTGAGACCCACTTGAGGCTTGGAAATGGAGCAAGAGTTGCTGCAGTAGCTATAGGAGATGTTTATTTATTTCTGTCTTCTGATTTTAAGTTGTTGTTGAGAAACGTTTTATTTGTTCCCGAATTAATAAAGAACATTATTTCTGTTTCTATGCTTGATAGTGATGGATATTCTTGTATATTTGCTAATTCGATTTTCAATATTTACAAGAATGAATGTTTAATTGGAATTGGGGAACGCGAAAACGATTTATACACCTTAAAATTAAAAGACGTTCCAACTCGCAATGTCGAAGCACACACAACAACGATTAAAAGGAAACACGATAACTTGAACCCAGCACAACTTTGGCACGCTAGGCTAGGTCATATTTCTCTAAGTAGGATGAACAAGTTAGTTAGGAGTGACCTGTTTGATATGTCAGACATTAACTCCCTACCGACTTGTGAATCTTGTCTTAAGGGAAAGATGACTAAGCAATCCTTCAAGGGCAAGGGTGAGCGTGCTCGAGGTCTATTGGATTTGATCCACACTGTGCGGCTCGTTTAGTATTGGTACTCAATACGGTCAAATGTTCAAAGAATTCAAGGCTGAAGTAGAAAATCAACTAGGCAAAAGTATTAAAGCACTTCGATCTGATCGAGGTGGTGAATACTTAAGTGCTGAATTTCAAGACTATCTAAAAGAGAATGAGATTCTCGCACAGTGGACCCCTCCGGCCACACCACAGCTCAATGGTGTAGCAGCGTCGTAATCGAACCCTGTTAGACATGGTTCGATCTATGATGAGCTTCACTGAACTTCCTACCTCGTTTTGGGGCTATGCGCTCGAAACGGCGGTAATGTTGTTAAACAATGTCCACACCAAGGCAGTGGATAAGACTCCATATGAGATATGGATGGGCAAACCACCCAAGTACTCATACATGAGGATTTGGGGATGTCCTGCTTACGTGAAGCAGACAGTGGGAGATAAACTGGATACGAGATCCATCTTATGCTACTTCATTGGGTATCCAAAGAATTCCATTGGATACTACTTCTACTATTCGAGCGAAACAAAAGTGTTTGTTTCTAGGAATGCCACCTTTATGGAAAGGGAATTTCTACTTGATAGAAAGGGCAGAATAGTAGAACTCGAAGAGGTTCGAGATCCAATCGAAGTACCAAGTGAATCTCCTGCACCTACAAATCCAATACCAGAAATGGTCGCACCTAGGAGATCCGAAAAGATTCCTAGGGCTCTTGAGAGATATGGTTTTCTCCTTGAAGATGATCAAAGTGATCAAGTCGTTGGATCTGATCCAAGAACTTTCAAGGAGGCAATTTCCGATGCAGATTCTAATTTGTGGCTTGAAGCAATGCAGTCTGAGTTTGACTCAATGCATGCTAACCAAGTTTGGACTCTAGTTAACCCTCCTGAAGGAATTGTTCCTATTGGGTGTAAATGGGTATACAAGAGGAAACTTGGGCCTGATGGTAAAGTAATGACCTACAAGGCACGACTGGTCGCGAAAGGTTACACTCAAAGGCAAGGTGTTGACTATGATGAAACCTTCTCGCCAGTCGCAATGTTCAAGTCAATTAGAATCTGTTAGCCATAGCCGCATGGTACAACTATGAGATATGGCAAATGGATGTGAAAACCGCGTTCCTTAATGGAAACATTAAGGAAGAGATCTATATGACGCAGCCTGAGGGTTTCACATCTGTTGGAAGCGAGCATAAGGTATGCAAGCTTCAGAGATCGATCTACGGTCTCAAACAAGCATCGAGAA
>KV013608.1:375985-402184 GCA_001598015.1 Dorcoceras hygrometricum
ACCTAGAATGCACCATAGTGTATGTTAGATGTGATAGTGAATATGACGATTATCATGAAACACATCTAATAGTCACTGTGTGTTCTGAACATGTTCCTAGTCGATTGGGCCGTCAAAATTAGGATAAGGCCGCCCGAGTTCGAGACTAGTATCTGCGATGCGAAGTACCATGTTTCATTGGTAGGGAACATTGTGATGTTCTGAGCATGCAGATAGATAGTGACCTGGTGATCTATCGAACTACCCTCGTTCGGACTTTCCAAGTGGTTACCATTTGTCGAGTGGATAAGTCCGAGGTCTTGGTTGTACTGATTAGTCCTCACGACTCGAAACGTCATTGAGACTCTACATGATAGGCGTCTCACTTTGACTCGTTTTCCGACTCACTTGGGGTCGATGCATCGTTGTCGAGGATTCACCGCTCGCAGACATGCGTGGATATCCTATGCTATCTTAGGGGATAATAGGGTATAAATCTCTGGCCAGAGTACTAGAAGTGTTTTAGGTAAATGTGTTTACCTAGTTACACTCGCGATGTCACTATTCGATCTCCAAGATGTATGCATAGCTATCGGATCTATAGCGACTCTCGATTTACCAATGGTCGTTCATCTGATTGGGATATATGGATTGAAAGGATCGTACCGTACGCTAACCACGACCAACTGGTTCTTGCAGGCACTATCAGTGATACCTAGGGGATCATGGGGCGATGTTGCTAGACGCTCTTAACATGATCCGTTGGGCAAGTCCGGAATTGTGATTCCGGAGCCACAATGGTTGTTGGCCCACGGCTAGCTGTATCCCTGAACCATTGAGGGTCACACAAGTACTGGATTCAAGATTCTCGCACGAATACTCAGCTCAATGTGTTGAGCATGAGAAGAGGATTTTGGGGAGTGCGACTTCCTAAAAGTCAACAGGGGTCAAATCGTGATTTCCACTGTTGAGGGGCAAAACGGTCATTTTGCACTGGGGTTCTGGAAAATGGTTTTTCAGATCATAGTATTTAGTTTTGAAAACTGAGTCAATCGGTCCGATCTGATCGGCGATCGGAGTTACGATGAAGTCTCGGTGATGGGGATGAACTGAATGTTCATCCGTTGGACCCGGGCCCGTTGGGCCGGTCCAAGTCCATCACTTACTCTATTTAATATAGACTTAGGAGACTTAATCATAAGACTTGATACACAACTAAAACCCTAAACCTAGCTCTAGTAGCCGCCTCCCCCACCTCTCCTCAAAGCCGCCGCTGCCGCCTAGCGCCGCCGCCGCCGCCGCCTCTCTCTCGCCGGAATTTGTTCCGGCCAACTCGACGAGGAGAATCCGTCCGCGCCGATCTCTTCAGGCCTTCTAGTGCAGGCTGACGAAGGAGTCTCGTATCCGGTCGTGGACCTGATTGACGTTATCTACCGCCATCTACCGTGAAGTGCCGGTTTCCTCGAGAAACTGGTCGGAGCCAGGCACGAGTTGCCAGCAAGGTAGTCATCTAAACGCCCTATGAATGTCATAGATTGTTTGTTTAATTGAATTGTATTGATCATCTCCCGGCAATTTTTGTTCTTCCGCTGCCTCGCCGGGAGGCGTGATCCGGATCCGCCGTGGTTCCCAACAGCTTCGACCTTACTCGGATCCACTGAAATTCCTTGAGCAGAAATGACATGACCCAAAAAGATTACTCTATCCAGCCAAAATTCACACTTGCTGAACTTGTCATACAACTGCGAGTCTCTCAACTTCTGCAATACCGATCTTAGGTGCTCCTTATGCTCTCTGAAACTCTTCGAATACTCTAGGATGTCATCTATGAAGACAATCACGAATCGATCGATATACTTGCTAAAGACGCGATTCATCAAATCCATGAAAACAACAGGGACATTCGTCAACCTGAACGACATCACAAGGAACTCATAATGCCCGTATCTAGTCCGGAAAGCTATCTTCGCTACATCAGCGTCTCTAATTCGCAACTGATGATAGCCAGAGCGCAATTCGATCTTCGAGTATACAGCCGATCCTTGCAACTGATCAAACAAGTCATCAATCCTCGGCAAAGGATACTTATTCTTGATCGTTGCTTTGTTCAACTGCCAAAAATCTACACACATCCTCATAGATCCATCCTTTTTCTTCACAAACAAAATCGGAGCTCCCCAAGGTGACATACTCGGTCGGATGAAGCCCTTCTCCAAAAGATATCTCAACTGATCCTTCAGTTCTTTCAACTTAGCTGGCGCCAAACGATACGGGGCTCTAGAAATTGGGGCTGTCTCTGGCACCAAATCTATACTAAAATCGATCTCTCTTCTCGGAGGGAATCCAGGAATCTCATCTGTAAACACATCCGGGAACTCTCGGGCAATCAGGATATTGCTCAACTCCAATCGCGACTCTTGAGAAACATCGAGCACATAGATCATAAATCCAGCGTTACCCAGCGACAACAGACTAAACATCTCCATGGAAGAAACAAGTTGTGACGCCCGAACCCAACGGGCCACGAGAATTGGGGTAAACAAAATTTTCGAATAAAAGAAGGGCTAAAAGATAATTTGTTATAAGCTGCATTTCTTATAACTCAAAGGAAACAAGACACAAGACAAATTCAAAGTTCAGCAGGTACTCAAATACGCGCGCTACTGCTATCGGAGCTCCCCAAGGTGACATACTCGGTCGGATGAAGCCCTTCTCCAAAAGATATCTCAACTGATCCTTCAGTTCTTTCAACTTAGCTGGCGCCAAACGATACGGGGCTCTAGAAATTGGGGCTGTCTCTGGCACCAAATCTATACTAAAATCGATCTCTCTTCTCGGAGGGAATCCAGGAATCTCATCTGTAAACACATCCGGGAACTCTCGGGCAATCAGGATATTGCTCAACTCCAATCGCGACTCTTGAGAAACATCGAGCACATAGATCATAAATCCAGCGTTACCCAGCGACAACAGACTAAACATCTCCATGGAAGAAACAAGTTGTGACGCCCGAACCCAACGGGCCACGAGAATTGGGGTAAACAAAAATTTTCGAATAAAAGAAGGGCTAAAAGATAATTTGTTATAAGCTGCATTTCTTATAACTCAAAGGAAACAAGACACAAGACAAATTCAAAGATCAGCAGGTATCTGAGCAAATATTCTAAAATTTGAATCACCCTCTCCGATTGTCCATCAGTTTGTCGGTGAAACGCAGTTCTGAATGTCAATTTTGTACCCACAGCTTTATGTAGACTTTTCCAAAATGCTGACGTAAACTTAGGATCCCTATCTGATACTATGGAAATTGGAACACCATGTAGTCTCACTATTTCTTTAACATACAATTCAGCGTACCTGCTCACCTCATAGGTCGTTTTAACTGGTAAGAAATGAGCAGACTTAGTGAGCCTATCAATTATAACCCATATGGAGTTATATCCTTGTACTGTTCTTGGCAAACCAGTTACAAAATCCATCGCTATACACTCCCACTTCCATTCAGGAATCGGCAGTGGCTTCAACAAACCTGCTGGTCGCTGATGTTCAGCCTTCACCAGCTGACATGTTAAACATTCAGCTACGAATCTAGCAACATCCCTCTTCATTCCTGGCCACCAATACAACTGCTGGAGGTCCTTGTACATTTTCTTGCTTCCTGGATGTACTGAATATGGTGCTGTATGAGCTTCTTTCAAAAGTTCAGCCCTTAAATCATCCACTTGAGGTACCTAAACTCTGCCCAAATACCTCACAATTCCATCCTCTGTAAAATATAAACTGTTACCTCTTTCTTTATCCTGCTCGACCCATTTCTTCAACTGCTGGTCCTGCTGCTGACCCTCTCGAATTTGATTTAACAAATTTGATCTTACTGAGAGGTCTCCTAAAATCATATTACTGCTACTGCTGGACACTATTTCAAGTCCAAACCTTTCAATTTCATTTGCCAATGGCTGCTGGACAGTCAAATGCGCTAATCCCGTTGATTTCCTGCTGAGAGCATCAGCCACTACGTTTGCTTTTCCCGGATGATAACTGATAGTGCAATCATAATCTTTAACTAGTTCCAACCATCGCCTCTGCCTCATATTCAATTCTTTCGGGGTAAAAAAGTACTTCAAGCTTTTGTGATCTGTAAAAATCTCACACTTCTCCCCATAGAGGTAATGCCTCCATATCTTAAGGGCAAAAACAACAGCTGCTAGTTCTAAGTCGTGAGTTGGGTAATTCTTCTCATGATCCTTCAGCTGTCGAGATGCGTATGAAATAACTTTACGATCCTGCATCAACACAGCTCCTAGTCCCAACTTAGACGCATCAGTATAAATTACAAATTTTCCCTCATCGGTTGGCATTGTCAAAACAGGGGCTTCAATCAGCGCTTGCTTTAATTTATCGAAACTGGCTTGACACTCTTCTGTCCAGTTATACTTCATTTGCTTCCTTGTAAGCGTAGTCAAAGGAACAGCAATCTTGGAAAATCCTTGGATAAACCGTCGATAATATCCAGCTAAACCCAAGAAACTTCTTATCTCTGTGACATTCATTGGTGCTGGCCAGTCACGAACCGCTTCCACTTTAGCAGGGTCGACTTCTATTCCATCCCTAGAGATTATGTGGCCTAGGAACGATACTTTCTCCATCCAGAAATCACACTTGCTGAATTTAGCAAACAACTGCTTATCTTTCAAAATCTGGAGCACAATTCTTAAATGTTGAACATGCTCCTGCTGAGTCTTAGAATAGACTAAGATATTTCGAATATCAGCAGGTACTTAAGTTCGCGCGCTACTGCTAAAACATTTGCAGAAAACAGAGTATTTCATATAACTTTGCAATTGCGGTTTACAACAGCTGTTATTCTATGTAAATATACAACCATTGTTACTGCTTTAATACAGTACAACCTAATCAAAACAATACAACTTAGACACGGAAAAACGTAGGCCTTGGATAAACACAACGCCACCCATCTGCTGATTTCAAGTTTCACCTGCTGTTCCTCCACCAGTTGTCGTACCTGCACCATTTTAAAAGCTAGTGAGCCTAAAGGCTCAGCAAGTAAAACCTGAGTAGTAACAATTTCATGAAACGCAGGCAGACATCTGTGAAATTCATATGTTAAGGAACTTCAATATACAATGTCATTTTCGTAAGCATTTCAATGGCGGAAACATGGGAAGATAGCCCAGCTTCTCATTCCTTTCAATTTCATTTTCAGTTGATCATGGCATATGAGTTATATGTGGTCCAATTTGCACTTTGATCAAAATGACTCCCGATATCAGTTTTAGCATATAGCTCTTATGAAAGGGCAGTCGACAACTTCGACAACCGCTCACCCTTCTCCTTGGTGACCGTAACTATCTATGCCATAATCTAAAACATCTTTTGTTTCTTAACAAGCTTTTCATTAAACATTTCTATAAATCATCGGGTTCCCTCATTTTAAACCTTTGCTTCCCATTTTAAAACTTTACTGAGTATTGAATTCGACTTTGGAAACATATCGTTAAAATGGAACTGGTTGAAAGAAAACCAGTCGCAAGGAATAGTACCAGTCGCAAGACTAATACCTGCTGAAATAAATAGTACCAGTCGCAACAAATAGGAACAAGTCGCAAGATAAGAATCCACAACTACTGATTACAAAATCATCAAATTTCGACATTACAACTACAGGAAGAACATTCATAAACGCTTATAACCATACAGCTGCTGAATCTTAACAAGTAGATACAGCTGCTGGATTCAGAACTCAACATTTGTAATATCAAAACAACAACGATGTTATCAGTTGTTGCCTATAAAACCATACCAATGATTCAACCAGCAACTACCAATTACACAGTTATCAAATTCTAATATTACAGCTACTGCAAGAAGAACTTTCATAACATTTCTGGAAATAAATTCAAATCCTCAGTACATATAAAACTTCATAAATTTTCTGAAAAACATACTGGAAGAATTATAAACATTAAAACATCATTTTCGAACCCATCTTTCTTTCCTTATCATGTCTAGATCATTTCAAACATGAACTTTAAATATATCCATAACATACAGGCAAGCAGATCCATTAAAACACAATATATGCTTCAAATGGTGTAGAAAAATATCAGCTTTTACGTGCCTTAATTGAAGCTTTGCAACAACAGCAAATTCCCGCAGAAATCCTCCCTTTGAGCAACGCACGAACTTTTCTGAAATTTCTTTGAAGAACACTTTAAATCTTTTCTTTGCAAATGATGAAAATCTTACTTTGAAAACAGGTTTTTATATGAAAGGGATTAGTGGCAAGCTACTTGAGAAATCAAGCATGACACACTTTTTAAAATTTAGTAAAATTCCCCTCATATCATTTTAATTTGTAAAACACCAAATCTTCTCTTAAAGAAAACATTTCACCTCCTTAAAACATTTTCCAATCGATTTAAAAATCAGCTCGTGCATCGCTCCTTGGAGTCACCTGCTGGAACCAGCCGTAGCGCAATCTTACCTGCTGATATCAACAATTCAGCAGATACATAATATTTAAAATTGCCAAAATGACCCATATGATTTATGAAATGCATAAATATGATCCTAGGGATTTTGGGGCGTTACACAAGTGGAATCTTTGAGCGCGAATCAGCACCATAGAAATCCCACTTCTCACTCGACTCAGGGCGAAATCTCCCCACACCATGGAAGCAATCAACAGTAGCCTTATAACTGGACAATACATTCATTCCCAAGATGCAATCAAAATCCTCATCTCCAAAGAGATCAAATTCGCCACTACCACGTTTTGATCGAACCGAATCACACAATCCACCACAATCTCACGGGACATCAACCACACACCATCAGGAGTAGACACAGACACAACATCACACAGTGGGGTAACTCTCAACCCATACTCATGCACAAACCATGCAGAAAGAAAGGAGTGTGATGCTCCTGTATCAAATAAAACTCTCGCAGGAAAATCAAAGATAGAACATGTACCTGCGATAAATCCACTAGGTATCTCATCAGCCTGCTCCCTCAACAAAGCATTCACCTGGGCCTGCTGCGGTCCCGAAAACTGAGGTATAGAAGGTTTTCCAAACCTAGACGGTTCACGGGGTTGGACTCCAGATCGTTGAGTAAGGGCAGGAGGTTGCGGCCTCTGCGAAGAACCACCTGCCGAACCTTGCTGTGAAGGAACTGAAGACTGTCCCCTCAACAAAGGACACACTCTCAGAAAGTGTCCAGGCTGCCCACAGTTGTGGCAAGTCCCCTGAAATCCACGACACTACGAAGTCATGTGCTTACCACCGCACTGTCCACAAGACATTCCTCCCGATCCACTGCCACCGGAGCTCATAGAACCTGAGGAACTAGAATTCGACTTTCTCTTAAACTGCTTTCCACGAGGCCTGAACCTCTGACGGTTCGATTGCTACGACGTCTGAGGAGATTGAGAAGTATGCATCCCTTCAGGCGTAGGATAGTAACCTCGTCCAACTGTCATCGGAACCTTCGTCGGTGCATCCAACAAATCTCCTCAATATCAACTGCTCGATTCATAGCCTCAACATACTTCGATGGGGCTCCAGCCAACACCATCTGAAACAACTCTGGCTTCAATCCTTAATAAACTTGTTCCTCTTCGTTCGCTCCTGGCTAGCAACATGAGGGACATACGCCAGAAGTGAAGAAAACTTCCTGGCATATTCAGCAACCTTCAAATTCCCTTGCTTCAGGTTGTCGAACTCCCTCTCTCGGTTATTGAAGTACGACTCTGGGGCATACTCCTGTCGAAACGCGGCACATAAGATCTCCCAACAAACCAAGACTCCGATCTCTCTCATCACTCTGGAAGTACCTTTCCACCAACGTTGAGCATGCTCCCTCAACTACAAAATGGCCAACTTCAATCTCCGCTCTGCGGTGTACTCCAAAGTGTCAAACAAGTCCTCCATGTGATCCAACCAGCCTTCAGCCGAAATACCACCCTCGGCGCCAGTGAACGTAGGGGGATTCGTTCTTCGGAACCTAGCCAACACTAGCTCCAACTCACCTATCTGCCTCGTCACATCCTCTACCTCTGCCTGTCTCTCTCTACGACACAAAGGTATATCCTGCTGAACACCCTCGTCGCTATCCGAGGCTCTAGACTCCTCAGCGGTACGTCTAGCAGTCCTACCTCTACCTCTCCTTGGCTGCATCTCTAAAAGACACTCAGGGTAAGGACTAACAGCAGTTAAATCACAGAGGCATGTAATATAATCACATAAGCCACAGAGTCAATCAAAATCAAATCTAAACTCTGTGCCTAGACTCGAGTGTGATAGAAAGAAAACGAGTTTATCCCAATTTAAGCTCTGATACGAAAAATGTCAGGCCCCGTGCTAATCAACAAAGATTATTAATACAATTAAACACATAATCGCGGAAGCATAAAAATAGGGCTTAAAAATTTTTCTAATGTTGGGCCTGAACAGTAAAACATTCATTCAAAATATTCATACTCAAAATAGGATTTACTCAAAATCCAACTAATAAACAGGTAATCAAATAAACTCAAATAACAGATCCCCAAAATACATAGTAACTCAGGGCATTCCCTGGTTCGATACATACTACAATAAACTGGGACTCAACCAAATGGGGATCTACTAGCTGAAGCTCCACTCTGCCCAGCCAGATTACCTGCAATTCCTGCATTGGGCAACACAGACCCAAAAACACAAAATCAGGAAGAGAAATACGAGGTCAAAACTCAGTATGAAGAGCACTAAGACAACATCAAATCATAAACATGCAGTATCTTGAAACATGAAATGCATGAGGGCTGTCAAAGAATCGGTCATCTAGGCCAACGAGTCAGCTGGCAACAACAAGCGAGCCTCTATACCACGCATAGCCAATCAGTCGGGGAAATCATCGATCCGTGATATTCAGGTCTGGCCACTCAAATTAAACATCACAGCTCGGTGGTATTCAGACACGACAAATCAGTCGGTCACCACTCCGATGATAGCATTGTTCCTTTCAGGCGCGACACATCTGCCGGCCGGTCACAATGTGGCTCAAATCGGTAATCAATCAAATATCAGGCTCAAGATGTATGCATGAATGCCATTAAATTCAAATTTGATTTAAGCATGCATTAATCACGTAAACAGAACATATAAATCAAAATATGAGCCAAATCTGTTCACGTAAATCACAGAACACAAATCATGCCTCAAAATACTAACACGTTTATGCCCGAAGCTGTTAACAGAAGCTCAATTCGTACCTCAAATCTCAGATTCTACCTCAACAGATCTCACCAGGGCACGGAAACCTCAGCCTGATCAAGTCTGCTTCCTCACTCGTCTCGAAAACCACAACAGGAACTACCTGGGAGTTCAAATCTGTAAAGGCATCTCATACTTAGCTCAAATCTGAACTCCTAAAGCTCACTGCCTACGGTCAAGAACTCACATCTGGTTCGAACACTAAGCAAAGGTTCTAACAGCTTAAACTAAGCTTAAACGGCAAGGAATCACTTACCCAGAAGCTCAGAAGAACTGAAGAACTCTCGGGTTCACGGTTGCGAAAATCTTCGAACACTGTAAATCCTTCGCGCTCCTCTTACACGTCGATCTACAACTCTAGACTGGTATCAATCGAAAGGCCTAAGAAAGACGAGCTCAACGCCACCAGTCATGCTCCAAACAACGGCAGAAATCAATGGCAATCTAACGGAGAAGGGTTCGGTGAACAGTATCTATCGAGGATTTCACTGGGGAAGACGATAAGAAATATCGGGGTCGAAATACGCTAAGTTTTGGGCAACACTTGCATAAAAATCCTCGGGTCAAAGTATACTGTGCAAGTCAACACCGACATATTCAGATCTCAGCATCAGATCCTAGCGTTAAGGCTCTAGTCCTCAAATCTGTTTCCAGCACTAACTCAAATCTGAATTCTCAACGCTAACGCTAAACATAAGCGTAACTAATAAAAACGACGATGCACTGCCTCACATCTCAAGCAGATCCCACGCTCATATCTGATCACGCTCACTCGGATCTGAATAACACTAACAGCATCGGTCAACCCAGCAACGTTGACTAACACATGGCATCTCCTCGCTAACTCTCACATCTGCGTTCGCTCGCTACACAGCTATCACCCGCTAGTGCCACATATGAGTACTCACATCTGAACACTCACTGGAATCAGATCCCGATAGAAAAACTCAACAAATAAACTCCAAATTCGACGCAGATTTCACCCGATAGAAACAAGCGACTCAAATCTGATCACCTCTATGTCAAATCTGAAAAATCACCAACCAAATTCGACCAAACTTCTCAAATCTGAAATTCGAAAATCACGACTCCCGTGACTATTCCTTAACCAAATCTGATTAATCACTAATTATAGAATCTCAGACCTCACATTACCCGCTTTGGTAAATAAGTAAATTAAGCCCTGACAAGCGCAGATTACCTTTTGCATAGCAATGGAGCATTAACTGCAGTGATACGATGAAGATTTGCAAAGAGGTTTGAATCTACTGGCTACAATTATTGACCGTTGAGGTTGAAGAGTATAAATAGTTGAAGATTTCAAATGAATAAGCTCTCGATTACTCTCGGTTATTCTCTTTCATTCTTGATTGCTCTTGTTGATTTTACGTACTCTCAACATTCGCAAGCTCTCACGCACTCTGGGATTTTCAAACACTCAAGAAAAAATATTCTAAGTCCCAGTGTTTAATCTCGATGAACATTCCTTTGTTCTTATTAGATAAATATTCGAGATATCTTCTAGTTTACCATTGTAAATCGAGTTTCGTTGTCATAGAAACCAGAATATCTACAGTACTCAAAATATTGTGTTCATTGTATTTTGTTCATTGTATTATTCATATTTGAGTCTGTAACGAACGTGCTTCTTGAAGCAGTTCGAATATTAAGTTGGCTGTAACTCAGCAGTGTTATCTGCGTGTATTGTGGAGATTGCTAGGAGTTCACTTGGAGCGAGGCTCAGTGATTGGGTGTCTATAGTGTATGTATTCATCAAAGTCTTCTAGTGGAACCTTCCTGCAAATGAAGAAGGGGCGACGTAGGATTTGATATCCGAACTTCCATAAACAAATTCTGAACCTTGCACTTTTAATTATTTGCATCACATTTATTTTATATTGTTCACCACTCGATCGGTTTCTTTCCGCATATTTTATTGTTAACCGAGAGAGCAACTTTCGACTGGGAGTCATAGATCTGGTAACTCAGATCTACGTTGAGCGAAGGCTTATAAATCATTTTAAGGTTTCGAAAATTATAAATCGAAAGGAGTTCATTCAACCCCCCCACCCTTCTGAACTCCTACACATATTTTAAACACATTTTCGATTCCATTGATCCTATAAATTGGTATTAGAGCCTGTGTATCTCAGTTATTGAACAGATCCATCCTCTGTGCTTATATATTTCAATATGTCGACTTATCACAACAAAATTCCTATGTTTTCCAAGGAGGAGTATGACGACTGGAAGATAAGGATGCAAGCTAACTTGGCCGCGCAAGACGATGACATGTGGTTCGTTATCACAGATGGACCCATGAAGATAATGGAAGCCAACACTGCAATAGCTATAACTGAAGGAGCACTGCAATGGGTAGAGAAGAGCAGAATTGAATACACAGCAGAGGACAAGAAGAAGGCAAACCTTGATAATGTGACGAAGGACATTCTTTATAAGACGTTGGACAAAAATATGTTCAGCAAAATCAAAACATGCGCTACTGCCAAAGATATATGGGAGAAGTTAACTCAGATCTGTGAGGGAAATGATGAGACCAAGGAGAACAAGCTAAAATTTTCTCAATATAAATACGATTCAATCAAGATGCGAGAGGGAGAGTCTATGGCAGAGTTTGATGAGCCTTTCAGTGCTGTGGTGATAGAGCTTACAAGTTTGGGCAAGGAATACAGCAACCGAGAGTTGGTGCTCAAAGTGATGTGAGCATTGCCCAGAGAGTGGGATGTCAAGACCATGGCGATACGGGAGTCCAATGATCTGAACAAGTTTGAACTACATGATCTGTTTGCCAATCGCAAAGCCTATGAGTTCAAGCTGGAGACCAAATCTGAGACTGGACCGTGTACCTCTCAACCAACTAAAGCTCTAGCTGTAACAACATCAGAACAGTGCTCACAAAGCAAATCTTCAAAACAATTGAGCAACGACGCCATGTCCCTCTTCGTCAAGAAGTTTGGGAAATTCATGAGAAAATCCTATACTTTCTTTTAATTATAACAAATCTGAAAAGACATCTATTGATTTGAACGGTTATAATTGTGGTCGTCCAGGGAATTTCGCAGCAGATTGCAACAGGCCCAAGAAGGAGGAAATATCTAAGAGAGATGAGAAGAAAGATGATAGATCCAAAGAAAGAACCAAAGAGAGAAGGATGAGGACCAGATCTGATAAAAGACCCAACCGGAAGAACGATCGTAAAGTACTTGTTGGTGAGGAGAGTAACAAGAACTAGGCGGATTCAGATTCAGATTCTACATCAAGCAGCTCCTCATCCAGTGACAGTGAATCGGAATAAGTTCATTGCTTGATGGCAAATCAGACCACTACCGAAGATGAGGTATTTGAATTTTCCAATACTGAATTTACACGAGAGAACCTGATCAACGCACTAAATGAAATGGTCCATGAGTACCGAAAGTTATCTCAAACATTTGAGGAAATCAAAGCTGAAAACAATGGTCTGAAAAATAGTTCAATTGAATCAAGCACTGCTCAGCTTGAGGATACTGACAGTTTAAAGACTGGGTTGAGTAAGCTGTTGATTGAGAATGATCTCTTGAGAAATAGTCTTGTGAGCTCAAATCTGAAAACGAAAGGTTAAATGAAGTGATAAGTTCCTGGACGAAGTCTTCCGTTTCCTTGAGCAAGATGCATGAGACTCAAAAGCCACTGAACGACAAATCTGACTTAGATTTCAGCGTTGGAGAAAGCAGCCTGAGGGAACGAGTACTCAATCAGATCTGGTATATGACAAGTTCAAAAAGATGAATTTTGTCAAAGCCAGTGTTATACACAATTCTTATGAGTCGGTAAAGTATGATGACCAGACCTCTGGGCAACTGAACCAAAAAGGCAAAGCTGGTATCGGATATATCATACCTGAGAACTCCAAGCCTAGCTGGCTAAAGAACAGACTTGAGAAAGATAAGGCGAAATCTGGTTCTAAGTCGTCTGTTCCCAACCATTCCAGGCGTGGTTCTAAGAAGGTCAAAATCTGTGTGGGCAAAGGTTCAGCCCAACGATATCTGAATGGTCCACATACTAAGCCAAAAGCTCAACAGATCTCACAACATTTCAGCACGTACCCTTATGGACGCACATACTGGGAATACTGTTAAAGTAATTATGTATGGGTCCTGAAAGGGTTAATCCGATCTGGACCCAAGTAAAATTGGGTACCAAAATTTGTTTTCGTGATTTCAGGTCAATATGTACAAAGCTGCAGATGAGTTTATCATTTGGTATCTGGACAGCTGATGTGCGAGGCACATGACAGGTAATCAAAAGCTGCTGTCAGATGTGGTACAAAACAAAGGAGCCAAAATTGTTTTTGGTGATAACTCTCACGGTAACACTGTGGGTAAGGGTAAGCTTATCCATGGTAACATTTCCATATCTGATATTCTTGTTGTTGAAAATTTGTGCTATAAGTTAATTAGTATAAGTCAGCTGTGTGACAATGGTTATACAGTTAACTTTGAAAAGCACACATGCACAGTTCAGAGTCCGGATGGTCTGACTATATTGGAAGGAAAAAGATCGAGGAATACCTACATTATCAATTGGTCAGAGCAGATGAGATCTGAACAGATTTGCCTAGCAGCTGACTCTTTAAGGGTAAGCTTATCCATGGTAACATTTCCATATCTGATATTCTTGTTGTTGAAAATTTGTGCTATAAGTTAATTAGTATAAGTCAGCTGTGTGACAATGGTTATACAGTTAACTTTGAAAAGCACACATGCACAGTTCAGAGTCCGGATGGTCTGACTATATTGGAAGGAAAAAGATCGAGGAATACCTACATTATCAATTGGTCAGAGCAGATGAGATCTGAACAGATTTGCCTAGCAGCTGACTCTTCCAAGAGCTGGCTGTGGCTGGCTGTGGCACCAAAGAATGAACCATCTGAACTTTAAAACCCTTTCCACATTGAGTAAGCTTGAATTGGTTTCTGGTATGCCCAAAATAAATTTTTCAAAATGCAAGATTTGTTCAGCATGTCAGCTGGGAAAACAGATTAGATCTACTTTTAAAAAGAAAAGCGGTCAACGTTCTTCCAGAAGCTTAGAGATTTTACATATGGATCTTTTTGGTCCTATACCCATAACTAGATTAGGGGGAATAAATTACACCTTAGTTGTTGTTGATGATTTTACAAATTTACATGGTGCTGTTTTTAAAATCAAAATCTGAAACCGCTGAATAATGATTATGTAACGCCCAGAAATTTTTATAGCCACAATTAGAAAGTTGTAGATTTGAGAGATTAAATTGAAATGCTAATATTATTCAACTTTCACTTCGAGTTGAGTTTTCAGATTATGTTATGCGTAATCAGCTCTCGTTTTAAATTGAGTTGATTTTCAGATTTGAGATACAGTTTTAGAAGCTGTCTTATCGATCCATACGAGCCGATTTAATCCTTCTTTTTAATAAAATGGTTCGGTTTACATTTCAGATTTAGTTGTTTAAAATTGAGAAGCACTTTTGATAAAACGTGTTTCTTCCTTAGGCATTTGAAATTATATATATATATAGGATGTTAGCCACATCATGCATCATTATTTACAAAACAAAACCTTTCAAACAAAGCGGTGCTCTCTGTTAGAAACCGAGAAAAAGTTTCAAAGCTTTTCACAAGAAGCGATCGGATTGTACGTGATTCAGGCCAGATTTCTTTTGTAATTGTGTCATAGAATACAGGCAAGTAAACTCTGTTTCTTACTGCAGTCATGAAAGCATATATTTTTGTTCTGTTTGCATGTTTTTATGCGTTTTAAAGGTTTAAGAATTTGCTACGGAAGTTATTTAAACAACAGAAAAGTCATGCTTTGTTTTTACGAAGAAAGTATGTGTTTACTGTGATTTTGATTCAGAAAGATGTTAGAAAAATGTTTGATGATGTTCGCCCAGTTGTTTCTTGAGTTTTCTAAGAATTTCCTTCGAAGTATCTTACAAGTAGCTTATTCGATTGTTTTCCAGAATCTTGAGATCGTTTGATTTCTTCAGACAAAGGAAACATTCGTTGTTCATGTTCGTTCTAATGGTTAAGTCTGAAATCTGGTTGTTTTAACCAAACCTGATTTTATATTAAGTTGATTCTGAGTCAGCATTCAGCTTCTAAGTCACTTTAAGTTCAGATCTGAATTCTTGTTCCAAATCTAAATTTGGTCAACACTGCTATGTTGACTATTTCATATATGAGTTGTGATAGAATCAATATGGCTCGAAAAACAGCTGTAGGAGTTCAGAAGGGGGGGGGGGGGATTGAATGAACTCCTAGTATTTGAAAATTTTCGAAACCTTTTTAAAACAAGTTTTACAAGCACCCACTTAACTTAAATCAGATTTACCAGATTTAAGATATCTCAGTCCAAACGTTGATTTCTTGGCTAACAATATATTTGCGGAAATAAGCCAATCAAACAGTGAACAGTGTACGGTAAATAAATGCAGTAATGTAAAAGTTTAAGGAATAAGATATTTATTTATGGAAGTTCGGATATCAATATCCTACGTCTCCCCTTCTTCCTTTTCAGGAAGGTTCCACTAGAAGATTTGATGATTACAGCTCTTCTGCAAACACCCAGTCACCGAGCCTCGCTCCAGGTGAACTCCTAGCAACACCAAACAAAAATCAGATACAGCTGCTGTTTACAAACAATGATATTTTTCAAACTGCTTCACAAAGCCAGTTCGTTACAGACTCAATAGAATATGACAGTGAAATACAAATGATTTTTGAGTGCAAATCTTCTGGTTTCTAAACTAAGAAACTCGATTCAACAAGGTGAACCAGAAGATGACTCGAAGGTATTTTCTATGATAGCTTAGTTGTATGTTCTTTGAGTTTCAGAGCTTTTGAAAGATAATGTTGATAGATGAAAAGCTCGAGAGTGATGAAGACTTTGAATAACAGAGTGTTGGAGAGTGTAACAGCCGAGAGCCTCTTCAATTCAAAATTCCATCTATTTATATCTTTCGTCTTCCAACGGTCATTAAATTCACCCAAGGAAACAAAATCCTTTTGAATAAATGTCCATCGCATATTCTGCTCCACTACAATGGTAAATTGCTCTTAGTCTGAGCTAAAATGTCGTCTTTCCAAAATTGTGCAAACATCATATAACGTCTTCTGTATATTGTGTACTATTTACCCAAAATAGTACTGATGTTGTCTCCTTAATTCCAGGCATATGTACGATTCAATCTTCACCATTTATTCTTTCCAATTTGAACATTGATAGCATTTGAATCAGTTCATCGTTTGCGCCTGAATGTTTTCCCTTAATTTCTCTCATCGTTGTTTGTGAAGTTGCAGCTGAATAGATACTTGAATATTTGCAACAGCTGAGTTCTGTAATTCTTGAGTTATTCCATCAGCTGAATGATTTGTAACATCTGGCTACAACTACTGAGAGATTGTCTTGACATATGAATTATTCCCTTTTTGTAAATTGACGAATACAATGTATCTGAATAATTCGTAACGGCTGGTTCCAACGATTGAAGACTTCAACATCTGAATGCTAACCAACAGCTGAATCCACGCATAACTCAACGTCTGAATCCTAGCGCTAAACCAAACGCTGTCGTTTCAACTTATCCAAACGACGTAGTTTTGCTAACGTTAACACCCGAATAATTACGTCTGATATCAAATCAACAACAACTGAATCTCAGCGGCTGAATATACTGAACTTCTGAAATAGATACCCAACGTCTGAATATACTTCAAAGTAGATACCAAACGTCTGAATCCAAATCAACTGTAGTCAACGTCTGAATCCATACCAGAATCTGATAACCCGTATATATTCAACGTCTGAAAATATTTAGCTCAAATATGAAGGTCTACTCATCAACTGAGATATTTCAACCCAATAACTGCCTGGTCGATTCAACATCTGAAAAGGTATTACATCTGAAATAATAACTCAATCTGATATCTGAAATATTCCACTCGATAACCAACAGCTGAAGACCAACCCGACGTCTGAAATATACTTAGCTCCAAATACGTAGTTGATAATCTTCAACGTCTGAATGTCCAGATGCTATCTTGAATTTAGCACTGTCTTATTTTGTTATCACCAAAACTAATAAATTTTATCTTAACAAGTTGACTACGGTTGACCACTGATATTTGAAGACTCCGTTCAATGGTGTTAACTTTTCCAAATCTGAGTTGACCAACAAACCAAATCTGATTCTTTTCTTCTTCGTCGAGATGCTTATGTACGATTCAGGTTTTGTATTTAATTGTTTAAATCTGCTTCGACAGATACAGAAATTCCAGATTTAAAATCCTTAGTATTTTTAGCTTAAATTTGAAAGATTAATTCGATTCATTCGAACATGTTCGAGTACTTTAATTCAGTTTTCATCTTCGCAAAAATCATAGGGAATTCTCAAAGTGTTCCAGAACATCACCAGAGAATGTAAAACACGTAAACCGTACTTGACAGAAACGAAAAAAATAGATTTATGAAAGAAAAGAAAGATCATAAAGAAAGAAATGTTTTACAGAAATATTTTCCACAGATTATGTCTTAGATAACAGACGGTCACATGGGAAGGGTGCAGACGATGGCTGACGAACCAGTGTGCCCCTTTCAAACACGAAAGGGACTAAGATATGGTTGACGAACTGTATACCCTTTATATGCGATAGATGGGTTTTGTACCCAGCTCTCTGATTCAGATAAAGAGTTTGATCAAACGACATCACCTTATGTAAAGGTGTATAGCCGTAATTCCCAGAAAAATAAAGAAAAGAGCTAAGTGTGATTTTAATCACCAAGCTTTAAAGAAAATGATTTCAGAACATGTGTATGTTTATGCTTTCATATCACTTCGGATTTGACAGTTCATCGTATTTAACTCATTTATCTTTAGTCTATTCAGATTCAGATTCCAGTTAAAATATCAGATGTCGTTTGTTTGTATTGCATGATTTCGATATTCCAGATTTACCTGCTGAGCCCCTAGGCTCACTAGTTTTCTTGAGTGCAGGTAATGAACAATGAGGAGCTGGATGGTGGAGACCTGATCGGAATGGAGTGTTTATCGTGGACATCAGTTTCCGTTGTTGTTCTTTTGATTTCATATTTTGTTGTACGAAACTCTAGTTACAGTTATTGTATTATGACAGATTTATAATTCCTTATTTTGTGGAAATCTGAACCAGGTTCATATCGCGATCGTATATACAGTTTCGTTTAATTTATTAAACAGATCTATTTTCAGAGTAACGTACGAGATTCTAGTTCCTTTGCAATTCACACCAAGAATTGTTTCGAATTATTCATTTTGTCAAGTTTAAATTTTTAGTTTCTTTCAATTCGACCCCAAACTTCTAAATTTTAGTTAAGAAAAGTTTGGTCGTTACAGTTGGTATCAGAGCATGGTCCTTGAGATAAACACTCTTCCAGTCTGAGACAGCTTTTGCCAGCCACTTCTATATTTGTGAGTTCTATATCATGTTCTAGCATCTAGTAATCTCTCATAATAGAATTGTGGTGGATTTGTGTTACCCCTACAGATAATGGAAGGACGAAGTAGAGGGAGAAGAGGTGCCACAGAAGGAGAGGGTGAAACAGAGGAATGAACCATGTCCTTAATAGCATGGCCCAGTTATTAGAACGACTGAGTGACCAGACCAATCAAAGTAATGGTCAATCAAAAGGAAGATAATGGAAGGACGAAGTAGAGGGAGAAGAGGTGCCACAGAAGGAGAGGGTGAAACAGAGGAATGAACCATGTCCTTAATAGCATGGCCCAGTTATTAGAACGACTGAGTGACCAGACCAATCAAAGTAATGGTCAATCAAAAGGAAGAATGGTTAGTCGAGAAGATCAACAGGAGAGGTTTAGGAGACAACGACCTTAGGAATTTGCTGGTTCTACTGATCCGCTAATAGCTGAAAGCTGGATCAAGTCTATGGAAGTAATATTCGAATATTTACATTTGACAGATAAAGAAAGGCCTCGGTGTGTGATTTATATGTTGAGGGGAGATGCGATGATATGGTGGGAAGGAGCCAAATTGACAGTAGACTTGGAAATGCTCACCTGGGAGGAATTCAAGAGGGGTATTATATGAGCAGTATTTCACGGTGGATGTGAGGGAGGAGCTACAGAATGAGTTTCTAACACTCAAACAGGAATGGATGTCTATGCGGGAATATATCCACAAATTTGAGAGAGGATGTTATTTTGTTCCTCTCATAGGAACAAATGCAGATGTCAAGCTTCGACACTTTATAAATGGGTTGAAGCCTATGATCAAGCATGATGTCAGACTTGCAGAACCAGTAGATTATAGAGCAGCTGTGGATAAAGCTCTACGGGCAAAACAAGATTGGAAGGCGATTGAAGATGAAAGACAACTGAAACGTCAAGCCTTTCAAAATAAGGACCGTAGACAATATAAGAAGCCAAACAACAACCAACAAGGGTCTCAAGGAAGAGGGCCAATAGGGGCAAAACCTATCTCTGATCTTCCAAAATATGGAAATAGGCCAGCATGTCCAACCTGTAAGAAGAATCATGCGGGAAAGTGTCGTTTTGGCCAGAATGTGTGTTATACTTGTGGCAAGCCAGGTCACATATCCAAGTACTGCACCCAGAACAAGCAACTCATCACCAGCAGGGCATATGTGATGACAACAGAACAAGCTCCAACAGATACGAAGGTTGTGACTGGTAAGATTGTTGTTTCTAGTATGTATACGTTAGCATTGTTAGATTCTGGTGCAACCCATTCATTTGTATCAGAAAAATTTGCTAAGAATTTATCAGGGCAACCAGAAGTAGTAGAAGTAGGATATTGTATTCAGATTCCTTCGGGAGAAAGTATGGTGACCAATCATATTATTCGCAACGTAGAGCTTAAGCTACAGGGAAATATTGTCTACGCAGATTTGATAGGTGTGCCAATGCTTAAGTTTGATTTAATATTGGGAATAGATTGGTTAACTAAGTATGGAACTATTATAGATTTTAAGTAGAGAACGGTTAAGATTAAAATACCCGGTGGGATTTCATTTTTGTTCAGGGCGGACAGATTTGACAGTACAACTAATGTGAGACCCGAAAGTTGATGAGATTAATTCGTTAATTAATAGGTTTTTGTTGAGATCAGCTTTGAGTCGATATGCTTAGGGAAGCTATGGGGTTTTGGTTTCAGCGCTTGAGTTCAGCGATCAGTAGTTAGCGTGAGTTATCTCTAGATGTTGGTGTTCAGCAATGGTGACGTCAGCAGCTGTCGTTGAGTAGTTTTATTCAGCAGTTGTAGCGAGATCAGCAGTTGTTGAGCAGTAGAGAGTGCGCTTGCGTGTTTCAGCAGTGAGTGGTTCTACGTCGTCGTTTGGATTAGTTGAGACGACAACGTTTGGTTAAGCGCTATGAGAACAGGTGTTAGTGTGTTATCGCGTATCCAGCTATTGCGAGAGATCAGTTGTTGCGTAGTGATCAGCTATTGGTTAGTGATCAGCAGTGGCTAGCGGGTGATGTGTCCAGCGGTAGTCTCTACGACGTCTATTTGTTTAGTTATTCGCTTTTTAGCGATAGGACATAGTTGATTCGAGATTTCAGCTGTTGGTTGGGAATATTAGTTGTGACAACTGAGTTTGTCGGTGGACCTGTTTCCCATTAGTCAGTTGTGACTTTTAAATAGGGGACTTAGCTGTTGTTCTTTATTATTTTTCCCCGACTACTTAGAAATATTTCCCAATAGCAAATCTTGTCGCGATACCCTAGTTACTGTTCACATTAACCTTATCCGTCCTAATTTCCAGTAGAAACAGCTCCGACGAGAGTGAGAGTGGTAGCGTTGGACTCCTCTTGCTAAGGCGCTTCATTCTATACCTGTTTAGAAGGCTTTGGAGGAGCTGGAAGAGGATCGCAGGATCGCTAAGACATCTCCCTTGTGTAGTTTGTTAGAATAAGCGTCCCTGCCGTGCCGGTAGTTTGTTGGGGTAAGTGAGAATTCTACCTTTAAGCTTTGTTAGAGCTTTCCGTTGTATTAGGAAGGTAGATAAGCGCTGGTGGAGTTGTAGCTCCCAGCTGCTGTTGTTTTATGTTTCGGTCTTTGAGCAGTAGCTTGTAATGGCTTAGCAGGTGACAGATCTCTGTTGCTCGAACTTTGTTGTGGAAGCTGCGTGTGGTAATTGTAGCTCAGTGGTAGAGGTACGGATGTTGAGCTTGTATTACGGCTTGGAATTGGCATGGATATTATGTGTTTGTTGTGTATGCATTGCATTGTTGTTTATGTGTTGGTTCAGCTGTTGCATTGCATATGCATTGTCTGTTCCTTTCAACTGTTGTAGCCGTGCCTTGTTGCGTTGTATCTTCTCTTACCAGGATGCGAGGGCGAGCGGCAATACCGCACTTTCATCTCCCTGCTGGGATTTGTTAGCCACCATGCGCCGAGTGGTTAAATACCACAGTTCATGGGTTTGGCAACGGCAGGTTGAGTTGTTGATGCATCTGGTATTCGGGTGTGATGTAAAGATGAGTGGGTAATTCCCATATGCTTGTACACACACTGTGGCCACCATTCTTCACAGAATTTGTTATCAGCTGTGGTGCTGTGCTTGAGTTCCTTGGCTCCCTGTTCAGTTGTAGCCTTCGACTGTTGCATTGTTCCTCATGCATAGCATCTACATCTTATCATTTGCTGTTCATAGCTGTTTTATAGTTGCTCTCCGTACTGGGGTTTGACCCCTTTGTCCCTCTGGGGCTTGTCTCGTTGTTGCCTGTTGTTGTGTTCAGGTTTTACAGGATTTACAGTTGGTCGAGGATTTGATCCAGCTGGTGGTGCCCCAGGAGGTGGTTAGAGTGTCCCAGTTATGTATAGTATTTATATGCACTGGTATCACTATGGGTGGGATGTCCCGGGTGATGCTTAGTCTTATATGGCTAGTAGTCTATCAGTACTTGTGTTGTATTCAACCGTTGGGCAGTTGTTGTACTTGACTGTTTGTGCTGTTGTGGATTTATAAAAACTGGGATTATTTTGAGTATCGCTGTATTTTAAATTATGTTATCTTTCTGTCAGGCCAAAAGCAAAAATTTTAACCACTTTTTAGTTGCTTCCGCTTTTTTTTTGCGTGGTTGATCTCTGATGTGTGCACGAGGCCTAACATTTTTGGTATCAGAGCTTAAGCTGGGATAAGCTCGATTTCTTTGATCACACTTGAGTCTAGGCACAGTGTTGTTCGTTGCTTGTGCTTGACTATGTGACTTATGTGCTGCATATTGTTTGTGATTTGTGATATCTATGATGTATTTGTCCTGTGTTATCTTATCATGTTTAGTGCCTTCGTAGATGCCGCCTAGACGTAGGGGTAGAGGTAGAGGACAGTTTCAGGAATCGGAAGGTCAGACCGAGGATCGGCGTTGTGTTTCTATTCATGGTCGTGTCAGGCATGTAGAGGATGAGGTTGACGACTTGACAGCCCGAGTGGACAGCATGGAAATTGTGATGGCGAGGTTCCAAAGGATGAGTCCCCAGGTTTTCAACGGTGATGAGTCTAGCGCTGATGCTGACTCTTGGTTACAGCATATCACGGGTCTATTTGACCGTGTGCAGTATAACGATGAGCTTAGGTTGAGTTTGGCGACTTTTCAGTTGAGGAAAGGTGTGGAGCGTTGGTGGAGAGGCGCTTCGAGGACGCTAGAGGAGAACGGTATGGGGATTACTTGGGACAGCTTTTGTGTTTCCTTTCGGCAAGAGTACGTTCTGGAGTCGTACGTGAACGCTCGTGAGCGAGAGTTCGATAAATTGGAGCAGGGTACCATGTCTGTGCGAGAGTATGCTCGGTTGTTCTCTTCTCTTTTGGCATATGTTCCGCATGTTGCTGGCCGAGAGAGGGCCAAGAGGACTAAGTTTCTTGAGGGTTTGAACGAGGAGTTGTATTCGTTGGTGTTGACGAGCAAACCGAAGAGCTATGCCGAAGCGGTGGATAATGCAATCGACATAGAGGAAGGTTTGCGGAACCCGAGGTCTCGTGCTAGGCCTCAGGGTGCTCAGGGTGTTCGCCCCGCTGTTCAGGGAGCACAGTCTTCCCAATCTTCGCAGTCAGCCCATCAACCCCCACAGCAGCAGCAGTAGTAGAAGTTAGCTCAGCAGTCTGGACGCCAGAGGTTTAGACCTCGTGGCCAGCAGTTCAAGAAGAAGGCGGTTCAGGTTCTTCTGGTTCTGGCAGCTCTAGTAGCAGTGGTTCTAGGGCAGAGTTTTGTGGCTTCTGTGGAGGCAACCATCCGTCGACTCAGTGCGTTGGTGTGCATGGCTCGTGTAATATCTGTGGTCAGTATGGGCATTTTGCGAGAGTGTGTCCGTTGGCTGGATCACACCAAGCTGCAGCCCCACCTCAGGGTCTAGGTGGATCATCTAGAGGTCGTTCCCCTCAGTTTCAGTAGCCTAGGGTTGTAGAGACGCAGTTTAGGCCGTTCCAGTTGCCTGGTCCGTCGTGTTTCGGACAGTTTTCTCAGCCACTTTTCTCTGGACCCCAGCATGCTCAAGCGAATGCCATTACGAGGGAGCAAGCGGAGGGCGCGCCGAGCGGAGTGATTGCAGGTAACTGTTCTGTCTTTGATTTTCTTGCACATGTGTTGTTTGACACCGGCGCATCGCATTCGTTTATTTCTGATGCATTTGTGGTTGAGCATGGGTTGCATACCACTTCTTTGCACGATGTTGTGTCTGTTTCTACTCCTGGCGGCGCGAGCCTGTACTCCAAAGAGGTTTTGTTGGATGGCGTTCTGAGGTTTGGTGAGCATGTGTTAGTAGCGAATTTGATTCGTTTGATGTTGTGGGATTTCGACTGCATAGTGGGAATGGACGTGTTGTCCAGCTATAGGGCCTCCGTGGATTGTTTCCATGGGATCGTGCGTTTTAGGCCTCAGTCGAGCTTGAGACTAGCATCTGCGATGCGAAGTACCATGTTTCATTGGTAGGGAACATTGTGATGTTCTGAGCATGCAGATGGATAGTGACCTGGTGATCTATCGAACTACCCTCGTTCGAACTTTCCAAGTGGTTACCATTTGTCGAGTGGATAAGTCCGAGGTCTTGGTTGTACTGATTAGTCCTCACTACTCGAAACGCCATTGAGGCTCTACATGATAGGCTCCTCACTTTGACCCATTTGCCGACTCATTTGGGGTCATTAGGCGGCGGGATTGGGTGGGGTCCCGATGCATGTAGGAGTCGATGCTTCGTTGTCGAGGATTCACCGCTCGCTCTCATGCGTGGATATCCTATGCTATCTGAGGGAATAATAGTGTATAAATCTCTGGCCAGAGTACTGGATGTGTTTTAGGTAAATGGGTTTACCTAGTTACACTCGCGATGTCACTATTCGATCTCCAAGATGTATGCATAGTTATCGGATCTATAGCGACTCTCGATTTACCAATGATCGTTGATCTGATCGGGATATATGTGTTGAAAAGACCGTACTGTGCGCTAACCACGACCAACTGGTTCTTGCAGGCACTATCAGTGATACCTAGGGGATTATGGGGCGATGTTTCTAGGCGCTTTACCATGATCCGTTGGGCAAGTCCGAAATTGTGATTTCGGACTCACAGTGGTTGTGGGCCCACGGCTAGCTGTATCCCTGAACCATTGAGGGTCACACAAGTACTGGATTCATGATTCCCGCACGGAAACTGAGCTCAATGTGTTGAGCATATGAGGAGAATTTTAGGGAGTGCGACTTCCTAAAAGTCAACAGGGGTCAAATTGCGATTTCCCAAAGTTTAGGGGCAAAACTGTCATTTTGGACTAGGTAATCTGAAAAATTATTTTTCATATCATAATGTTCAGTTTTGGAAACTGAGTCGATCGGTCCGATCTGATCGTCGATCGAAGTTATGATGAAACCGTAGTGATTTAAATGAACCGAATGTTCATATGGACTTGGGCCTGACCCAAGTCCAATGGGCTGGTTCAAGCCCATGTATATTTGTTATATACTAGTATTGTACTAGGGCTTTAATCATACAATTAACAACACTAAACCCTAGCCTCCAAGCTCCAAAACCGCCGCCCCTCCTCTCAAACCTCACACACGACCGCCGCGCCGCCGCCGTCCGTTCGTCGTGTGATCGGACTTGTTTCGATCACCGTGACGAGGATTTTCCGTCCGTGCCAGAATCCGTCAGATCTTCTAGTGCAGATTGACGGAGGAAGCTTGTTTCCGGTCGTGGACCTGATTGACGATCTACCGCCGCCTACCGTTTGACGTGCCGGTTTCCTCGTGAAACTGGTCGGAGCCAGGCGCCTAGACGCTAGCAAGGTAACGATTCTATGAACACCCTATGAATGTTTATAGAATTGTATTTGAATGTATTGAACGTTTCTCGGGGCAATTTTTTATTTCCGCTGCGCCCCCGGGAAACGGGATCCGGATCCGCCATTGTCGCCAACAGTGGTATCAGAGCACAGGCTCGGATCCTTCAATACATAATTGTGCCATAATTGCATAGATCTCAGAATTTCATGATCAAAACAAAAAATTTTTTTTGCGAAAACCGGCCACGGCGCCGTTGCGCATGGCGGTGCCCCCGCGCGCATGATCGTGCGCGATAACCTACGCGTTGGTGGCAGATCAATTGCTGCTGCCCCTCGCATGGTTGCGCGACTGGTGGCCGGCCATTACAGGCAGCCTTGCGCAATCTGTTGCGCGATGGGCTGGGTGCAACGTGCGCCATGCTTGGCGCGGCCGTGCGGCCTGCGCGCATCCTGCCGCCGCGCAATATGTTGGCGGCGGCCGCCGTCGTGCAGCATTTCTCCCGGCAGTGTTGCGACGGCTGATTTATTCTAGGTATTGTTCGGGCCTGTCCCGGGCAGCCCATGAAGTTTTGGGCCAATATTCGATATTGGGCCAATTTTGGTCGATTTTGA
>KV013640.1:1945-20629 GCA_001598015.1 Dorcoceras hygrometricum
GAGGGTAGTTCGATAGATCACCAGGTCACTATCTATCTGCATGCTCAGAACATCACAATGTTCCCTACCAATGAAACATGGTACTTTGCATCGCAGATACTAGTCTCGAACTCGGGTGGCCTTATCCTCATTTTGACGGCCCAATCGACTAGGAACATGTTTAGAATACACAGCGACTATTAGATGTGTTTCATGATAGCCGTCATACCCACTATCACATCTAACATACGCTTTAGTGCATTCTAGGTCTTTACTCAACGCAATTGTAAATCATCATACACACAATGAAAGTAAAGAATGCCATATGGATAAATGCGAATATCATATATAAAGATTGTTTCATACAAGAGTCTATAAACCCACACGCCACAAGTTGGCTAGTTGGGCATCTACTCTAACACTGTTGCACCCAGCTGCTCACACCCACTGAACATATTTCGTCCAGCTGTTAACACATCCAGATCAGATCTCAAGCGCATAGTACACTCAACCAGCGTCTATTCTGGTAACCCAAAACGACGTCGCACTACCTCCCGATCTGGACAACCAGTAACTCATAAGAGGACCATCTCCCACTCGTTCTGATCTGATCTCAGCCTATACCCATGAACCATACCGGTTTACACTAAAACCACGAACCAGGCCGTTCCACACAGTACTAAAGATTTCTCTCTTCAAAGCTGGTTTCCTCCAAACGACGTCGCTTCAGCACCCACTTCGATTATTTAGTTTAGAGTACCCAGAATGGCTTGCAACAAAAATTCTTAAGCACCCAACTAACCAGATCTGACCATTATATGAAAACCAGATCAGAGCTATTCTACGCACGAACCAGCTAACTCCCTTTGGAACTTACGCCAACACCCGATTAATTATCCAGACCTCAAATTTCTCCCCCACTAAAAAGGAATTCGTCCTCGAAATCAATCAACAAACTCCATAATTGGTCAAAACCTTAGCCTCACAAAACATAGCCAATCACGAAAACTGAGAATACGCAAAATATACTATGCACAACATTTCTGAACCACACAGAACAACTACTAACCCAGAATTTAGATTAGCTGGGAGAACAACAACCAAAATTTTATCTATGGAAGCTAGGAAGATGCAAACTGAACAGATGAAGCCACTCACGTTGCTTCTACTCTAACTCCCACGTAGCTTCTTTCCTGCCATGCTTGCTTCACTGGACCATCACTAAGGGAATAGTCTTGTTCCTGAGTTGTTTCTCCTTCCTGTCCAAAATCTGCAAGGGATACTCAACATAACTCAGTGATCGATCTAGCTCTATCTCGTCAGTTCGTAGCACATGTGAAGGATCCGGCTCATACTTCCTCAACATAGACATGTGAAACACATCGTGTAAGGAGGATAGTTCTGGTGGCAAAAACAAACAATAAGCTAAAGGGTCAATTCTCTCCACAATTTCATAAGGTTCAACTTAACTAGGAGCTAACTTTCCCTTGGGTCCAAATATCATCACACTTCTGAAAGGAGAAACTTTCAAGAACACTCGATCACCAACATGGAATTCTAAAGGCCGACGCCTCTGGTTTGCATAACTAGCTTGGCGATCTTGTGCAACCTTCATATGCTGTCGAATTAGATCAACCTGGTCTCTCATATGCTGCACAAATTCAAGAGAATGGCTGCTTCTCCCCCACTTCTTCCCAACAAATTGGCGACCTACTCTTCCTACCGTACAATGCTTCAAACGGTGCCATTCCAATCGTTACTTGGTAGATGTTATTATAAGAAAATTCCACCAGCGATAACGAATCCTGCCAGCTACCACCAAAGTCCATCACTACGACTCCCAACATATCCTCCAAGGTCAGTATAGTTCTCTCAGATTGGCCATCGGTTTGTGGATGATAGGCCGTACTCATAGCCAATATGGTGTCTAAAGCTGCTTGTAAACTCTTCCAGAATCTGGAAGTGAACCTTGGATCTCGGTGTGAAACTATGGATACAGGCACTCCATGCAATCGAACTACGAAATCGATGTACAGTTTCACCATTTTATTTAGAGAATTCGTCATATTGAAGGGAATGAAGCGAGCTGATTTCAAAAGTCTATCAACCACTACCCAAATAGCATCATATCCTCGGATGGAACGAGGCAAATGGGTCACGAAATCCATAGCTACATGCTCCCAATTCTATTTGGGCACCTATAATCAGCAATAATCCATCAGGTCTCATCCTTTCAGCCTTAACCTGCTGACAATTCAGACAACGAGCAAAAAAGTCAGCAACATCGTTCTTCAAACCTGTCCACCAATAGTAAGGTTTTAAGGCATGGTACATCTTCCTTGCACCAGGATGGACACTATGACGACTGCAATGAGCTTCCTTCAAGATCATTTCCCTCAAATCAATCAGGTTAGGCACCACTAACCTTCCCCGAAATCATAAACAACCATCAGATGCGACAGAGTAATCCTCCACCTGTACAGCTTGAGCCTTCAACTTCAGCTCATGGATATATGGGTCAGTTCTCTGGGCTGCCCTAATATCCTAAACAATCTGTGGCTCGACTTGGAAAGGTGATACCACAACGTAATCATCACCTGGGTAGAAACGCCTACCAGTAGTGCTCAGGTGCTCGTGGACCTTCGAGATATTTAGCGATGCAAGCATCGATACTTGAGCTTTCCTGCTAAATGCATCAGCAACTACATTCACTTTCCCAGGCTGATATTGAATCTTGCAATCGAAATCCTTAAGAAACTCCATCCATATATGCTGCCTCATAGTTAAGTCGGACTGAGAGAAGAGGGACTGAAGACTCTAGTGGTCAGTATACACCACAAACTGTTCGCCATAGAGATAGTGGAGCCAAATCTTCAAAGCAAAGACAACGGCTGCCAACTCCAAGTCGTGAACGGGGTATCGAGTCTTATGAGGTTTCAACTGATAGGAAGCATACGCAATGACTCGACCATGCTGCATCAAAACGCAACCCAATCCACTAAGCGAAGCCTCAGAACTTACAACAAAACCTCCTGAACCCGAAGGTAAAGCTAACACCGGTGTTGTAGTTAGCTTTTCTTTGAGTAGTTTAAAGTTTCTCGCATTCTTCCGTTGAAACAAATCTCTTATCCTTCTGGATCAACTATGTCATAGGCTTAACTATACTGGAGAATCCCTTAATAAAGCGTCGATAATATCTAGCCAATCCCAAAAAGCTATGAATATCCGAAACGTTCTTGGGGCGTTCCCAGTTCACTACTGCCTCTACCTTACTGGGTCAACAGATAATTCTTCAGCAGAAATTACATGACCCAGAAACACTACTCTATCCAACCAAAACTCTTAGAGAACTTGGCATACAACTGCGAGTCTCGAAGTGTTTGGAGAACTAGCCTTAGGTGCTCTTTATGCTGCATCAGAGTCTTCGAGTAGACCAAAATGTCATCGATAAAAACGATCATGAACTGATCGATGAACTCTCTAATGACTCGGTTCATTAAGTCCATGAAAAATGTTGGGGCATTAGTCAGACCAAACGGCATAACCAAGAACTCATAATGCCCGTACCTCGTACAAAACCAAGTTTTTGCGACATCTTCCTCTCGAATTTGCAACTGATGATATCCTGAATGCAGATCAATCTTAGAATACACGACTGAACCTTGAAGCTGATCGAATAAATCGTCGATCCTCGGTAAAGGGTACTTATTCTTCACAGTAGCCTTGTTCAGTTGTCGAAAGTCGATGCACATCCTCATCGAACCGTCTTTATTTTTCACAAACAGGATAGGAGCTCCCCACGGTGACATTCTTGGCCGAATAAAGGCTTTCTCCAGTAGATCACTAAGTTGTACCTTCAGCTCTCTCAACTCGGCTGGTACTAGGCGATCCGGGGTTCGTGAAATAGGATCTGTACCAGGCACCAACTCAATGCTGAAGTCAATCTCCCTTCTCGGAGGAAAACAAGGAATCTCCTCTGGAAACACATCAGGGAAATCACGAGCAACGGGGATGTCACTAAGCTCCACACACGACCTCGAGGATGCGTCTAAAGCATAAATCATGAACCCTGAATTTTCTACCGACAGTAGGCCAAACATCTTCATAGCAGAGATCAGTGGAATATTTGATTCGGAATCCTAGCCGTAGAAGTTCCACTTCTCGCCAGACTGGGGCCGAAAATGCACAACACCATGGAAACAATCCACGGTGGTCCTAAAACTAGACGACACGTCCATTTCCACTATACAATCAAAATACCACATAACTAGCCAGATTAAATAGACTATCAGCACATTCTCGTCAAATATAAGTATGCCATTCGACACCATCTCTTGGGAGAACAGGCTCGCGCCGGCAGGAGTCACAACAGAAACAACATCACGTAAAAAGGTGGTACGCACACCATGCTCAACAACAAATGCATCAGCTATTAACGATGTGATGATCCAGTATCAAACAACACACGAGATGGAAAATAAAAAATAGTACAAGTACTTGGGATAACTCCTCCAGCGTGCCCTCTGCTTGCTCCCTTGTCATGGCATTAACTTGAGCTTGCTGAGGTCCTGAGAAATGAGGTTGGGAAGACTATCCAAAACAAGAAGGATCAGGCTGCTGGAACGGCCTATGCTGACTTTCCCCCATCCTCGATTGCTGTCCAGAGATAGAATGACCTCGAGATGACCCGCCAGAACAACCCTGCGGTGGGGAAGTGGTGTGCTGAGATCCAGCCAAAGGACCTACTCGTGCAAAATGTCCGTATTGCCCACAAAGATTACAAACACCCTGAAATCCAGTACACTGTGTCGATGAGTGTCTTCCTCCACATTTCCCGTAGAAAGTAGCTCGGGGAATACTACTGCTCGAACTGCCTAAACTGCCCGAACCAGAAGAACTAGAACCCGACTTCTTCTTAAACTGTTGGCCAAGAGGCCTAAACCTGTGACGTCCAGATTGTTGAGATGATTGCTGGGGCTGTTGGGATGACTGAGAAACTTGGGAAGACTACGCCCCTTGAACATTCGGATGAATACAATGAACAGCTTGTGGCTGAACTCGAGACCTACGGTTTTGTAACCCTTCCTCTATATCTATCGCCTTGTCCACCGCATCCGCATAGCTAGTAGGTGAATTCGCCAACACCAAAGAATACAGATCTTTGTTCAACCCTTCCAAGAATCTATTTGTCTTCGCCCTCTCATGACCGGACACATGAGGAACATAGGCAAGGAGAGAAGAAAACTTTCGAGCATACTCCCCCATAGACATGGTTCCCTGAACCAAGTTATCAAACTAACATTCCCGAGCATTAACATAGGACTCCGGGACGTACTCCTGATGGAATGAAGTACAAAAACTGTTCCAAGTGATCCCCACACCAGTCATCCTCAAGAGTTCGGGAAGAACCTCTCCAACGCTCTGCATTCTTCCTCAGTTGGAAGGTAGCTAAACTCCACCTACGCTCATCCTCATACCGCACTCGATCAAAAAACCTCGTGATGTGCTTCAACCAGGACTCAGCATCGGAACTAGACTCGTCACCATTGAACGTTTGAGGATTCATCCGCTGAAACCTTGCCATAATCAAATCCATTTCGTCTACACGGGCTGCCAACACATCCACCTAGTCATCAACCTATATAATTGCCTACGAACAGGAATACTACTGTAACGCCCCAAAATCCATAGGACCACATATTTAACCCTTTTCTATTTCAAGGGCTTATTTGATATTGCGTATTTCAGGCTTAAGTTTATTTCGTTTGTTTTAACAGCTGATTTTAAGTTGTTGCTTTGAGACATGAAGCGGAAGGTTTCCAGGCAGCTGTCGCCCGAGCATAAACACGAGCAGATTCAGATTTTAGTTTAAAATGCCCTCAGCTGGACAAAAATAGTTTTTTTTTAAAATGTTTTGGTAAAGTTTTCAAATTCAAAATAGTAGTAGGGAATAATTGACAAATTCTTTGGAAAAGGACACGGGTTGGTAGGATCCCATGCCTACTCGAGTGTTAATACCTACTACAAGTCATATCTCGTATATGATTGTTTTCATAACAAGAGAGTTTCATCGTTGTCCAGAAATTTCTCTCTTTCTCTCTAAAAACTTCAAAGTGCTCGTAGTGGTGCTTGTGGAGAACTCCTGTTGAGACCCGCTGCTTCTGTGTTTCGCAGGTTTAAGGCAAGTAAAGGCTGATTCTTTCTACACCATTTTAAAGCATATATTGTTCTTCAGTGCATCATTGTTGCCTGTTTATGTTAAGATAAGTTATGTTCATGTTTAAGCATGTTTTAGGAAGTGCTTTGATGGTCGGGTTCCAGTTTTGTTTCTGTTACAAAGTTTTAAAGAGTGCTTCGATGAAGAAGATGAAAATGTTGTTTTCAAAATGTTGAGCAATCGGGTTTAAGTAGTACGTTCATGAATGATCTTCCTTCCGGTGGATGGTGACATCGGAACTTGACGCCGGTGGATGGTGACATCGGAACTTGAGCCTCAGATTCTATCGAGATCTGCCTTGTAGCTCTACCCCTATGTCTAGGCGGCATCTAAGTAACCACTAAGACAATAAGATCACACAGCAAATATAACACATAGTCAAGCACACGCAACAAGCAACACAGTGCCAAGACTTAATTCTGATCAGAAGAATTCGAGCTTATCCCAGTTTAAGCTCTGATACAAAAAATGTCAGGCCCGATGCACAAGCAGAGATAAAACACGCAATACACAACTACGGAAACATTAAATAGTGGCTAAAATTTTTCGCTTTGACCTGACTTAGAAAACATAATTTAAAAATACGCTTATACTTAAAATACCAGATTTACCACAAACCAAAAGCTGAAACCAACAGCTATGAAATACAGCAAGTATCAGCGTACAAAACCAACAGAAACCAAATCTGTTTACAACGGTAGCACGGGGCATTCCCCGGCGACAACACCAATACATAGGGATATATATATGTATATATCTGGGACACTCTATTCAACTTCCGGGAGCATCACCAGCTGAGTCACCTCCATGGCCAGCTGAATAACCTAAAAAACCTGAATGGCTCTCAACAAACCAAATAGCCCCAAAGGGACGGGGTCAAAACCCAGTACGGAGAGCAACATAAAACAGCCAGGTGGATAGAACAAGTTATAAATGCTATGTGATTCATGAGAACGGGAAGATCAAAGGATCCAAGGGAACTATACACAGCTGGACATCAGAAATAGGAGTGGTCACCGGATGTGTGAGAGAATGAGAATTACCCAGCCGCTCGATCACACCTGGTACCAGACACAATACGGAACAGGGATGGCCGCAACCCATGTGCTAGCAAGGAATCGTAAGGAATAGAGCGTAACAACATGACATGTGTGTATGCATAAGAACAACTTGCACACATCACACAACAGAACAGATGCAAGCAATAGTATAGAACCAACATCATACACTCTGCTCAACATAACAGCACATGCTCATTTATACACAAGCCTATCTCAAAGCTGTAAATATACGCTCACATCCGTACCTTATCTTATGTGCTACAATTACCACAACAAAGGTCCGAACGACTCAAATCTGAAACCTGTTTAGCCAAACACAACGATCAGTTAAGGGACAGTAAGCACAGAAACCAAACTGTGAGCCACCACCTCAACCCAGCTCAAAACAGCTCTATCCTACCCTTTAAACACAACAGATAGCTCTAAACGAAGCATAAGGGAGGATCTAGAACTTACTCAAAAGCACTACCAGAACAAAAGAACCAATTGGCCAGAATACGAACAGACGACACACTGTAGCTTCTTCGCATTCAATCTTATAGCTTTCCAAAGCCTTCAAAAGTTGTATATAAAGAACGGTCTTGGCAAGGGGAATCTAGGGCTACCAGCCTTGCTCCAATCAGAGTTGTCTCCGCCTACGATCGGAAGAGGTGAATAGAAAGGGTTTCGCTACAGTAGAGGGTATTACGGGGAGAGATATTTTCTAAGTGTTGGGAAGTAAGGGCGAGTACACGGTCAAAGTCCTCTATTTATATGGCTTAAATCTCCCAGATCTGGTGAACAGTAACCACCGACTGCTCAGGGCTCCCAGCTGGTATCAGATCTGACCTTAACACCATACCAGATTTGAATCCTCTATGCTATATCAGATCTGACTACAACCAAATGACGTCGCGCAGGAGCCCCGCTCCAGATAAACAGATCACTGCTTAACCAGCTGGTGCACCCAGCTGCTCACACCCGCTGAACAGATTTCATCCAGCTGCTGACACATCCAGATCAGATCTCAAGCACATAGTACACTCAACCAGCGTCTATTCTAGTAACCCTAAACGACGTCGCACTACCTCCCGATCTGTACAACCAGTTAACTCATAAGAGGACCAGCTCTCACTCATTCAGATCTGATCTCAGCCGATACCCATGAGCCGTACCGATTTACACTAAAACCATGAACCAGGCCGGTCCACACAGTACTAACATATTTCTCTCTTCAAAGCTGGTTTCCTTGAAATGACGTCTCTTCAGCACCCGCTTTGAATATTTAGTTTAGAGTACCCAAAATGGCTTGTGACAAAAATTCTTAAGCACCCAACCAACCAGATCTGACCATTCTACGTAAACCAGATCATAGCTATTCTACGCACGAAACAGCTAACTCCCTTCGGATCTTATGCCAACACCCGATTAATTATCCAGACCTTACACATGGGGCGATGTTTCTAGACTCTTTACCATGGTCCGATGGGTATGCCCGAAAAGGTGTTTTCAGAGTCACAAGGAGTTGTGAGCCCATTTATATCCCTGAACCATTGAGGGTCACAGAAGTACTGATTTCTCAATCCTCATACAGAAATGATACTCAAAGTGTTGAGTGTAATAGGAGGAAGTTTGGGAGTATGACTTCCAAAATTAGCTAAGGGAGTAGGACTTCCACATTTAACTAATAGGGGCAAAACTATCATTTATAGATTTAGTGATCCGAAAATTTGTTTTCGCATCATAATGTACAATTTTGGAAACTGTGCAGATCGATAAGATATTTTTGATCGGGATTATGATGAAGCCACAACGATGTACTCGAAACCAATGTTCCCTGGCCTGGGTCTGACCTATGCCCATTAACCTGGTTTAAACCCATGAAATATCTAGGGCTTACGGGAAGCCACTCATTTGTACCAAGTTTGATAGGATCAATGGAATCGAAAATATAGTTAAAATGAGCATAGGAGTTCAGAATGGGGGGTTGAATGAACTCCTATCGATTTGTGATTTTCGAAACCTTAAAACAGTTTTACAAGCCTTCACTTAACTCAGATCTGAGTAACCAGATCTGAGACTCTCAGTCTAAAGCTGTTTTCTAGACTAACAAAAATTGTGCGGAAAGAAGTCGATTAAACAGTGAACATTTGAGTAAAGAAAATACGATGCAATAAGTAAAAGTGCAAGGTTCAGAATTTGTTTTTGGATGTTTGGATCTTAAAATCCTACGTCTCCCCTTCTTCCTTTTCAGGAAGGTTCCACTAGAAGATTTGGTGAACACAGCGTCTGTCTACACCCGATCACTAAGTCTCGCTCCAAGTGAACTCCTAGGAACTTCAACTATATGCAGATCACACTGCTGGGTTACAGACAATCGTAATTTTCGAACTACTTCAAGAAGCACGTTCGTTACAGACTCAAATCTGAATATACAATGAACACGATATAGTTAGTACTGTAAATCTTCTAGTTTCTATACAATGAAACCTGTTTACAAAAGTAAACCAGAAGATATCTCGAAGATTTTTCTAATAAGAACTTGAACAAAAAAAATGTTCTTCGATATTGAACATTGGGACTTAGACGATTTTGAATGAGCACTTGAATACCCCAGAAAGCGTAAGAATGACTGAGTGTGAGAGCGAGAGAATCGGCGAGAGCAAGCGAGAGTAACCGAGAGAACTTGTTAATGGCCAAGGTCCGAGAGCTTCTCTGTTTGAATTCTCCAGCTATTTACACTCTCCCATCTTCAGCGGTCAATAAATGAGCCAGTAGACACAACCTTTTCTTGCATATCTTCATCGTATCACCACATTAAATGCTCCATTAATGCTATGAAAAAGGTTGTCTATGCTTGTCAGAGCTGAGTTGACTTATATACCAAAGTAGGTAAACATTGGTTGTATCAACTCTGCGTACTGTGCAACAATACTCAAAGTAGCTCTGATCTTGTATCTTCAATTCAAATTGTCTAACAGGCTTTATCTGCTTAAATCATGACAATTGATTTATCTCAAATAATCATCTGATAATATCTGAAGAAATTTGAAGCTTGCAACTGTTTCAACACTGAAATCTGAAATCTGCTCTCTTTCCCTTTTTGTAGAATAGCTACAAGATATATCTCTTTGCTCGTATAGCCGTCACATCAAAAATATTACCCTTTTTTATTTCTTTAACCAGCAATTCTGTGAGATCTGAAACTTATATCCTTTACAAATAAATTCCCCCTTTTTGTAGAATAGTAAATCTACCAGATCTGAATCCTTGGAAATAACTGTTCTGATATGAATTTCATTCCTGTAATCTGACAAATAGTAACTGAAAATACTCTGAAAATATTTTTCTCAAAACTGAGTCCATTCTCATCTGATAAGCTTTGATCTCAAATATACCTTCTGAACAAATAAAACTGAATCAGTTACCGCAGCCTCTGAATCAAATCTGATACCCTCTGATCTGAAGTTCTTAACCCGATAACTGGAATACTTGACCCAATATCTGAATAACCCGAATACTCAAATCTGAAATACTCTGATCTGAATTACTGAGATCTAAAATTTCCCGTTGAATATTCTTTGCTCTTCTGTGATCTGATAACTTATCGTGATAGCTCAAATCTGATAAATGCTCTTCTTGAATACTAATAGTCCAGATCTGAAATACTTCCTCCTCTTCTGCGAATACTTCACATTCAGATCTTAGTCTTAATTTCAGTTCTTAGTCTTATTTTTGTTATCACCAAAACTTATAAATTTATCTTAACAATTTCCCCCTTTTTGGTGATGACAAAACATAGCAGCCTACGACTTAAAAAGATACGAAAGAGATAGCTCAAAGTCGTGATGTATATATACTCAAATCTTCTAAGTACAAAAGATTTGTCAAGAACTGAAAATAACAAAAACTGTTAAGCTCTGATCAGCTTTCCCCAAGCCAGTAACGCATTCTTCCACCTCCTCTATAAGAACCACTGCCTCTTTTTCTCTGAGGTTCACTCCTACTACCACCACTACTAGGTCTGCTTCCTAAATCTCCAGGTCTTCTTCTATTGTCAGGAGGAGGGTGAGGACCTCTACTACTTTCCCCATTTTTGGCATCACCGCCCCTATTGATGTAGGCGATGATTTCGGACAATTGGGAGGTAGGGGTCTGGAAGTTCTGTTGAGATTCCACTCTTAATTCAATAAAGTTCGAATAGCAGCTAGTTGATCTCCGAATTCTTGAGACAGAGCAGCCTTTTGATCTTTCATCTCCTTGCGGAGAATATCGGTTTGAATAGAAGCTGCCCTATCATGATTATCTGAAGCCATAATAAGCGCAGTTTCAAGACTTGAAATTCTTCTAGAGAGGTCAGCCTTGAGTTTTTCTGAGTGAAATCTTGATTGCACTTGCTCGAGGGAAACTTGATCCACTGAAGCTCTGAGTTGTGCAATCGCGTCTGTATAATCGTGGGAAGAAATAATATTAGTTGCCATTGAAATCTGATCAGCAGTCTGTTCACCTAGAGGAATGTCTGCAGTAGTAAAATGCATTCGAGAATCAGATCTTGAAGAACTTGGAGTGGCTGGAAATGCTTCTGGAGAGGGCAATCTGATCGAAACTAAACTTTCTGAACTAGAAGCTTAAGAAATACTTGGATCTGTATGATGTACAAAGAAGTCACCAAAACTTTCAGCAAGAATACTGTGCTGAACATTATGACGAATCTTCCTCGAAACTATACTCCTATCCAAAACTGGTCCAACCGGAACTATAGCTGTACACAGATTAATTGTTCCAACTGGATGTAGATGTCCAAAAAGAGAAAACTGAATGATATCTGTACAGACTCTAGCCCAACCCCAAGTCTTGATGATAGGAAAAGAGATCACTGGTTGGACTGGCTCAAAGAACATACAGATCGGAGCAAAATTAGCCATAGAGGGCTGCTGCTTCTCACAGTATATGGTCTTCCAGTACATAATTCTTCTAGAGAGGTCAGCCTTGAGTTTTTCTGAGTGAAATATTGATTGCACTTGCTCGAGGGAAACTTGATCCACTGAAGCTCTGAGTTGTGCAATCGCGTCTGTATAATCGTGGGAAGAAATAATAGTAGTTGCCATTGAAATCTGATCAGCAGACTGTTCACCTAGAGGAATGTCTGTAGTAGTAAAATGCATTCGAGAATCAGATCTTGAAGAACTTGGAGTGGCTGGAAATGCTTCTGGAGAGGGCAATCTGATCAAAACTAAACTTTCTGAACTAGAAGCTTAAGAAATACTTGGATCTGTATGATGTACAAAGAAGTCACCAAAAATTTCTGCTAGAATACTGTGCTGAACATTATGACGAATCTTCCTCGAAACTATACTCCTATCCAAAACTGGTCCAACCGGAACTATAGCTGTACACAGATTAATTGTTCCAACTGGATGTAGATGTCCAAAAAGAGAAAATTGAATGATATCTGTACAGACTCTAGCCCAACCCCAAGTCTTGACGATAGGAAAATAGATCACTGGTTGGACTGGCTCAAAGAACATACAGATCGGAGCAAAATTAGCCATAGAGGGCTGCTGCTTCTCACAGTATATGGTCTTCCAGTACATAGGTATCTACCGACAGGAGTCCTCTACCACCTTCCAAGATCCATCCATTTTCATCAGTCGCCTGATCCAACAAGTAGATGTGATGTTAGTATTGGATCTGGAAATGACTGCTCCACGATCTCTATTTTCTCCTTCAAACAACCTTGAGTCAATCGGGCGCGTCCACTCCAGTTTATGCTCTCTCATCTGCTTCTATAATTTCTCCAAAGCAACACGATGAGCATCTGAGAGCATTTCCAAAACCTGTAAATCAATGGCTCTTGTGGGCGTGCTGGACTCAAAATTTTTATTCCTTTCCTCCAAAAATTTTCGCAACAGCATTTCTCTATACTTCGCAACTATGTTCAAACGCCTACTTACAGCCGTCTGAAGAGAATCTATCTCAGCCCATGCCAAAGTTTGTTCCTCCTTAGCAGCTATATCTGAAAGTGGCCCTAAAACTGCCAAACGGCGTAAACTGAATGAAGAAAATAATGAAACAATTTCCTCTATCACTTTCTCCCTGATCTGTACAAGAAACTCTATATATGTGCCAATCAAAGAAAACATTTCTCGGGCCGGATGGCCTTTTGTTTTATCCTTCTCGACAAGAGGCTCCTTCCACTTATCGGAAACAGCAATCTGAGGAAGACTAGCCTTGTACCAGTCTCCGTCATTAACTTCTGGAATCTCATTACCAAGTCCGAATTTGATTTGTGTTGGCTCTTCAGCAGTGACAGATGGCAACATCATATTGTCGGGAATATACACCAAAAGATCATCAATGGACATGGACTCTTCATCAGACGTATATTTTACAGTAAGCACCAGAACCTTGCTCAAGGGCTCTGTGTCCTCAGAGTCTGTAATCTTCTCCAAGCTCATTCCATCAACAACCACTGGCTCTATCTCTTTCTTAGCCTCCTTCTCCTTTTCCTTTTTCGTCTCAACCAGAGGATCTGCTTCATCATAATTAGTGATTGATGAAACATCTATCCTACTCTCCGGCTCAATATCCACGGTCTCAGTAACCTCCACCACCACTGGTTCCTCCAAATTCGGTTCCCCTGTCTCAATCGCAGTTGTGTCCGCAATCACCTGATGAATAATACTATCAACAATTTCATCATCAGAACCTTTTTGCAACACAAATTTCCTCTTTTGTGCGCGATGACGTTGAGCTTTAAGAGTTGCAGCTGGTACAATAGAGATTGGTTCCGGATCTTGTACCACTGGGATCATCGCCAAACCCTTTTCTACGGGGGCATCTCTCCCCACGGTGGTTCGCTTCTTCTTAGTCATTCAACAATAGCAGGATCTGGTCTCCTATTTGTTACAGCCTTCTTAGCAACTGGTTCCTCTGGCTCATCTATTAGAGTAGATGCCCAACTAGCCAACTTGTGGCGTGTGGGTTTTATTGACTCTTGTATATGACAATCTTTATTTATGAAATTCGCATTTATTTATGGCATTCTTTATCTTTATTATGATTATAATGTTAACAATTGTGTTGGATAAAGACCTAGAATGCACCATAGTGTATGTTAGATGTGATAGTGGATGTGATGGCTATCATGAAACACATCTAATAGTCACTGTGCATTCTGTCGAACTACCCTCGTTCGGACTTTCCATGTGGTTACCATTTGTCGAGTGGATAAGTCCGAGGTCTTGTTTGTACTGATTAATCCTAACTACTCGAAACTTCATTGAGACTCTATATGATAGGCGCCTCACTTTGACTCGTTTACCGACCCAATTGGGGTCATTAGGTGACGGGATTGGGTGAGGTCCCGATGCATGTAGGAGTCGATGCTTCGTTGTCGAGAATTCACCGCTCGCTCTCATTCGTGGATATCCTATGTTATCTGAGGAGACAATAGTGTGATAAATCTCTGGACAGAGTACTGGATGTGTTTTAGGTAAATGGGTTTACCTAGTAACACTCGTGATGTCACTATTTGATCTCCAAGATGTATGCATAGCTATCAGATCTCTAGCGACTCTCGATTTACCAATGGTCGTTGATCTGATCGTGATATATGTGCTGAAAGGATCGTACTGTACGCTAACCACGACTAACTGGTTCTTGCAGGCACTATCAGAGATACCTAGGGGATCATGGGGCGATGTTGCTAGGCGCTTTACCATGATCCGATGGGCAAGTCCGAAATTGTGATTTCGGAGTCACAATGGTTGTGGGCCCACGGCTAGCTGTATCCCTGAACCATTGAGGGTCACACAAGTACTGGATTCACGATTCCCGCCCGGAAACTGAGCTCAATGTGTTGAGCATAGGAGGAGGATTTTTAGGGAGTGCGACATCCTAAAAGTCAACAGGGGTCAAATTGCGATTTCCCATAGTTGAGGGGCTAAACTGCAATTTTGGACAAGGTGGTCTGAAAAATTGTTTTCGCATCATAATACTCAGTTTTGGAAACTGTGCAGATCGGTCCGATCAGATCGTCGATCGAAGTTATGATGAAGTCACGGTGATAGGGATGAACCGAATGTTCATACGTTGGACTGGGCCCGCCCCAGGTCCAATGGGCCGATTCAAGCCCATCACACCTTTACTTATTCTTGAGCCTATGGTTGTATGACACAACTCAACACACAAACCCTAGCCTCCAAGTTGGCCGCCGCCCCCTCCCTCTCCACAACACCTCACGGCCGCCGCCCTTGCGCCGCCGCGCCGTGCCGCCCGCCGCCGCTAGCCATGATCGGACTTGTTCCGATCACCTTGTTGAGGAGATTCCATCCGTGGTAAATTCATCAGCTCTTCTAGTGAAGACTGACGAAGGAGCCGTGCATCCAGTCGTGGACCGGATTGAGGAGATCTATCGCCGCCTACCTTGAAGTGCCAGATTCCTTGTGAATCCGGTCGGAGCCAAGCACCTAGATGCCAGCAAGGTGACACATCAAACATCCTATGCATGTCTAATTGTTGTTAGTTTTATGTATTGAACGATTCCCGGTGCAAATCTTTGAAACTTCCGCTGCGCCCCGGGAAACGGGATCCGGATCCGCCATTGTCGCCAACAGTGGTATCATAGCCAAGGCTCGGATCCTTCAATACATATTGTGCCTGAATTGTATCGATTTAAATTATTTCAGAATCAACAAAAAAAAAATTTGAAAAGGCCGCCGGCGACGCCGCATGCGGCGGTGCTTTTGCGTGCAGCTCGCGAGCCTTAGCGCGATGGCCAGCACGCATTGTCGCGTGCTGGCCGGCCACTGTGCACTAATGTAGCGCACGGTGGGGCGCTGGTTGGGCCATGCATGGCGCGGCCATGCCGCGCTCGGCGCGGGCGGCGTGCGGCCTTATGCCGCACGCTGTGCGGCCGCCGCCCAGCGAATCTCCGGCAGCGATGCGACGGATATTTTCTTCTAGGTTTCGTTCGGGCCTGTACCAGGAAGCCCATGAAGTTTTCGGCCAATATTCGATATTGGGCCGATTTTGGTCGGACCAAAATTGATTTTGAAATTTTTGGGATTTTGGGCCTAAAATTGGTTTAAGCCCAATATGATGCAATTAAAATTACAAAATGTGATTTTTGTTATGAAATATGATTTTATAATTAAAATATGATTTTGTTGATTAAAATTTCATTTTATCGACAAAATGCGATTTTATTTATAAAATGCGATTTTGTAATTAAAATACGATTTTGTAGGAAATCATCAAATATGATTTGATTATTTAATTCATGTCGATTAATTAGATTTATTGCATGTTTGGGATGATCGAGAGCCGTGTCCAATGTGTTAGGTGTATGCTTTAGGTTTTGCGATTTTGGTTGTATATATATTGTTGTTATATCGTTATAAAGTGGGTCTGTTTGTGGCCCGTTCCCACCCCTACAAATTTGTATCCTTATATGTCATGGCAATTTAAATGTAAATTACTAGATTTAGTGGGAGGACATTTGAAGACGGTGGACATGACGATCAAAGATATTGAAGACCAAAGATCTGTAAAACCGGAAGCAATTGTAATAGGATTGCATTGCATATTGCATTTCACCTAGGACTGGACCCAGGTCTGTGATTGGTAACCACGAACCGCATAGCTCTCGCGATCGATGATCCCAAAGTTTTATATATTCGATATATGTTGAATCCGAATGTTTTAAATTATGATTTAAAATATTGTTGAGACCAAATTTTTCAAAAATAAAACCCCTCGTTTTAAATACGATTTAAAACTAATATCAGGATTAAAAGTTTATTCGATAAACTAAGGGAATTTAAATCTGTTGAAATTATCCCTACCTTCCATCAACAATGGGTGTATGACGATGCTACCCGCATACATGGCCCGGCTCATATTATTGAGGGGGTTATGTATGCCAGAAAGTTGTACACGTCATTGACACTCGTTGTGAGTCGGTTGGAACCCCTTTAACGTTGGCTCATATTATTGGGGACGTTAAGGGGACCGTCCTTCACGACTCAACATTGATGGGTCATCTTGACACGTGACAGTAATCGGCGTAATATTATTGGGCCCTTACTGGACGTGAGGTAAAATACATGGAGGTTGCACCGGTTGCAATTGGGCTCTACCTTTTGGGGATCATGGTTGGCTGATATTATTTGGGACCATGATCGCTTGATTGGACTCTGTGTACCCACTAAGGAAACTTGCTTTCTCGATTTCATTAGAGGGTGGTGAAATCGTTAAAATAGTGGGAGGGTAATTCATAAAACTAAATGACCTTGTTTTATGTCTTAGCGTTTTTCATATATAGTTAGTAATGCATGTTTGTTTTTCTTTTCAGTATAAACTGCTTTATAATGTCTTCGATCAAAAACCCACTCGCTGCTATACTGGATAGCAACAAGTGCACCGGTCTGAACTACCAAGACTGGATTCGGAACCACAACATTGTGTTGGCTTCGGAGAAACTTCTCTATACGTTAGAGAAGAGCCCTCCGAAGGAAGCCCCTGCCGATATCAGCCCTGAGGAGCTGATTACGATTAAACAATGGTGGGACTATGAGCTTAAGACTCGATGCTATGTGATGGCATCGATGTCCAACGAAATGCAACGGCGCTTTGAGAAGACGAAGTATGCTGCTGAAATACTCTTTCATCTCAAGGAACTTTATGGGGAGAACTCTCGACATGAGAGGTTCACCGCTGTCAAGGATCTTATGACGAGCCGCATGCGCGATGGGACTTCGGTCCGCGAGCATGGGGTTCGTATGATTGGGCTCGTTGAAAAGCTGGCGGGCCTTGATATCACACTTCCACACGAGCTGTCTGTGAACGTGCTTCTCCTCTCACTACCCGCTGCATTCGACCCCTTTGTGGTCAACTTCAACATGAACAAGCTGGCAGCCACCCTTGAAGAGGTGGTTAACATGCTGGTCGTGTTTGAGGGAACCATAAAGAAGGACAAGCCCGTCCTCCTTATGGTCTCTTCTTCCTATGCGAAGAAGGGGCTCATACGCAAGGGTAAGAAGCGTTCTGCCCCTGCGAAGGAGGAAAAGCCCACTAAGAAGACCAAGGCAAAGGCTTCCAAGCCAAACAAGTCCGAGGATGTTTGCCACCACTGCCACAAGCCTGGGCATTGGAGGAGGAACTGCAAGGAGTACCTCGAGTAGTTGCGAACTTCAAAAGGTATGTTCTATATCAAAATAAATATTTCTCTTAATTCGACTTCTTGGGTACTTGATACCGGATATGGATCTCATATCTGCAATGATTTGCAGATGATGACAAGAAGCCGACGTCTTAGAGAGGGTGATACCCACTTGAGGCTGGGCAATGGAGCAAGAGTTGCTGCAGTAGATATAGGAGATGTTTATTTATTTCTATCTTCAGATTTTAAGTTGTTATTGAGAAACGTTTTATTTGTTCCCGAAT
>KV013654.1:6891-63176 GCA_001598015.1 Dorcoceras hygrometricum
GCGTTCGCCTGCGCCTGCTGGGGAATTTGGAATGGGGGTCGGGAAGGTCCTCCAAAACGTGACGGCTCACGAGGCTGAAAACCAGATCGTTGGGACTGAGCAAAAGGTTGTTGTCGCTGAGAGGAACCACTAGCGGAACCCTGCTGCGACTAACCAGTAGACCGCCCTCCAATCGAAGGACACGCTCTAGCGAAGAGTCCCGGCTGACCACAAATATGGCAGAGTCCTCGGACTCCTCGACACTGTGAAGTCTCATGTCTCCCTCCGCACTGACTACAAAATCCGTCTCCAGAACCGCTTCCAGAACCACTGCCAGAACCAGAGCTCGCGGACCCAGAAGAACTTGAATGGCCCTTCTTCTTAAATTGCTTCCCTCTAGGTCTAAACTGCTGGCGACTCGACTGCTGTGATCCTTGCGGAGACTGATACGACTGCGACACCGCCTGAGCTGGATGAGAAGCACGCGCGGTCGTCTGATGCACTGGAGCATCAGGATCCATCAAACTCTCCTCGATATCCATTGTATTGTTCACAGCTTCCATAAAAGTCGCCGGGGACCCAGACAGCACCATCCGATACAGGTCAGGTCTCAAGCCCTTAAAAAACTTGTTCCTCTTCGTTCGCTCTTGGTTCGCCACAGCTGGCATGTACACTAGAAGCGCAGAAAACCGCCTCGCATACTCGGCCACACGCATATCACCTTGCTTCAGGTTATCAAACTCACGTTCCCGGCTAGCGAAGTAGGACTCTGGGGTGTATTCGCGTCCATAGGCCTCGCAGAAAACATCCCAAGTGAGCACCGTCCCACTATCTCGAAGCATCCTCGAAGTACTCCTCCACCAGCGCTGAGCATCATCTCGTAGCTGCAGCACTGCCAACTTCAGTCTCTTTTCCGGAGCATACTCCTGGGTATCAAATAGCTCCTCCATCTGAACAAGCCACGCCTCAGCCCTAGCGCCACCCTCAGTACCGGCCAACGTCGGTGGGTTCGTCCGCTGAAATCGGGCTAAGACTAACTCCATTCCACCTATCTGCCTAGTGACGTCCTCTACCTGAGCGTCATCATCGCTACCTGCCCTAGACTCCTCCTCAGAACGTCTAGTCCTCCTACCTCCTCCACGTCTCGGCGGCATCTAATCAAGCCTAGAGGTAAGATCTCACAGCAGATATAACAACAAGACAGATAATATATCACATAAGTCACAGAGGCAATCATAATCAAATCAAAACTCTGTGCCTAGACTCGAGTGTGATCAAAAGAAATAGAGCTTATCCCAGTTTAAGCTCTGATACCAAAAATGTCAGGCCCCGTGCTAATTATAAACAATTAACACATAATAAGCGCATAAACACGGAAGCTAAAAAATCAGGGCTTAAAAATTTTTCGAAATACTATGGGCCTGAACTTCAAATCATACATTCAAAATATTCGATACTCAAAATATGAGTTAACTCAAACTCATACAACAAGTAACCATATCTTATCAATTCAAAAGACAGATCCCCAAATACATGATAACATGGGGCATCCCCCGGTTCAATACATATCATAAATAAACTGGGACTCAGGGATGTGGGGATCGACCAGCTGAACTTCCACTCTGCCCAGCTAGGTTACCTGAAACTCCTGCAAATGGGCACGCAGACCCAAACAACAAAAGCAGGAAAACAAGTACGAGGTCAAGCCTCAGTACGAAGAGCTATCAAAGTAGATAAACATGCAACATGCTATAAATCAATGCTATGAATGCATGAGGGCTATCAAGAAATCGGATAGCTAGACCAGTCTATCAACTGGCAACTCAAATCAAGCCTCTATACCACACACAGCCAATCAGCCGGTGGAAATCATCGGTATGTGATCATCGGGGCCCGTCAGCCCATCACAGCTCGGCGGTAGACACTCGCATCCGATAGTCACCGCTCCGACGATAGCGTTGGACTTTTCGGACACGACTCAACAGTCGGCCAGTCCCAACGTGGCACCCAATCAGGTAATCAAATCAATTTATCAATTCAGGCTCAAGATGTATGCAATGAATGTCATTCAATTTCAATGCTCAATGCATACAGTTTAAAATACGTGAAACAGAACAGAATTCATTCAATTCTATCATCTAAATTCACATAAGACACATAACAGCAAATCACAACACTGAAAAATAGACATGTTCACGCTCAACTGCTAAGGGGCCGCTCAATCGTACCTTTCCTCCTTCGAATTACCTAACATATTCCTCCTGGCTCAAATCACGCAGTAGGAAAACTTCCTGGAAGCTGAAATCTGTTACAACATAGCTAATATCTTAGCTCAATTCTGCTACAAAATCACGCTAATCCTACGGCCAGAAGCATACTTCGATCCTATACTTCTACGCAGGCATTAACTACTAAAAACCGAGCTCAAACTACAAGAAATGCTCACCCAAAAGCTCACGCTAGCAGAAGAACGCACGCACAGACTTTACTCAAAAGCTTCGAACTCCAGCAGCTTCGCGTTCCCACTTCCAGCGTAATTACAAGGTCTCAAATGGGTAGAAAACGAAAGAGCTAAGCAAGGGGAATCCAGCGCCACTAAGATCTCCAAAAACAGAGGCTGGATGCGACGGGAAACGGCGGTGGAAATTCACGGTGAACAGTAGCTCGACGAGGGTTTGGAGAAGAAGATAAGAAATGGCTGGTTCAAAAATAATTCTAAGTGTCAAACAACACTTCTATAAATACCTCGCAAAGCCTCGCCTGCTGATTCATTAAAATCAATCAAAATGATCAGCAGAAGTCTATCAGCAGCAGCCCTCTATTCCCTTCGTAAAATCAGCAGCAACGACTAAATAACCAATCGCACGAAAACACTTCAAAACGACACCGTTCCAACTTATCAAAACGACGCCGTAGCAAACACCAGCTGCCAACAGTTCTCGCAAGCAAAACAACCAAGAGCTGATAACAGCTCTCTCTTCAAAACAATTTATCTGCTGGTCGCACGAAATCACTCAAAACGACGACGCATCTACTAATCCAAAACGACGCCACTTTGGTTACGCAAGCATTGCTGCCAACAGCTGATCTCTAAACGCAAGGCTCAAAACGCAGCGTTTCAACTAATTCAAACGACGCCGCTTCACAATGCTCTTGTATTTGTGCGCCTGCTGGTCAGCAGCAACCATCGAAACACAAATACTACCAGCAGCAATGAATACGTCACGCCTACGTCATCATATCTATCGATAGCTCTCGCGACTGACTCAAAGAACCATCAGCTGATCACTGTTCACAAGCGCCTCTGCTGAATTCAATAGTCAACACTCCAAAATGTTGACTAACGCGTGTCACTTCCTCGCTCAATCTCACGCTAAGCGCAACATCTGCCAGCAGCAACTTCAAACTTCGAAACTAAAACCAGCAGCTCTCCTTGCGTCACGCTGACGTCATCTCTGCTGATTCAAAATCCACCAGCTGGAGCTACAGTAACTTGCTGCTAACATTTTTGCTCCAAAATCGCTACGACTAAATTTCCTAGAAATTAACGCAACGCTCAAAATCGACAGGGACTTCAAAATCTACGTGATTAATTCCCAAATCAAACCAATTAATCACTAATCCAAATTCTCAATCCTCACATGCATCCAGGCGAGCGAAAGATGTACCATGCCTTGAAGTCTCACTACTGGTGGGCAGGTATGAAGAGCGACATTTCTGCTTTTGTTGCTAGATGTTTGAATTGCCAACAGGTCAAGGCCGAGAGAATGAGACCTGGTGGATTGCTGCAGAGCTTAGAGGTGCCCCAATGGAATTGGGAGCACATCGCCATGGATTTCGTGACTCACTTACCTCGATCGAGTAGGGGATGCGATGCGATCTGGGTTGTGATTGATAGACTCTCGAAGTCAGCCCATTTCATTCCCTATGATGTGAGGTGTTTGATGAAAAATATGGCAAAGTTGTACATCGACCATGTAGTTAGATTGCATGGAGTTCCGGTTTCGATAGTGTCCGACAGAGATCCGAGGTTCACTTCTCGCTTTTGGAAGAGTCTGCAAGCAGCAATGGGTTCGAGATTGGCGATGAGCACAGCCTATCACCCACAGACAGATGGACAGTCTGAGCGGACTATCCAGACTTTAGAAGATATGCTGCGAGCAGTAGTGATGGATTTCCGCGGTGGATGGCAGGATTCGCTTTCCTTGGTGGAGTTTTCGTATAACAACAGCTACCAAGTCACTATTGGAATGGCTCCGTTTGAGGCGTTATATGGTCGAAAGTGCAGATCCCCGATTTTTTGGGAAGAAGTTGGCGAGAGACAGCTTTCTACACCGGAGTTTGTTCAGCACATGAAGGATCAAATTTACTTGATTCGGAGTAGAATGAAGGCTGCCCAAGACCGTTTCTCTAGCTATGCGAACCGTAGACGTCGACCGTTAGAGTTTGAGGTTGGCGATCGTGTGTTTCTCAAGATTTCTCCTTTCAAGAGCGTGATGAGATTCAGATTTAAAGGCAAATTGGCTCCCATATTCGTTGGTCCCTTTGAGATTATTGAGAGGATTGGACAATTGGCTTATAGACTGAGGCTGCCCGAGGAGTTAGCCGTGATGCATGACGTGTTTCATGTGTCAATGTTGAGAAAATATGAGCCGGATCCGTCCCATGTTTTGAGAACTGACGAAGTTGAGCTGGATTCTGCCTTGAGTTATGTCGAATATCCGGTGCAGATCTTGTATAGGAAGGAGAAACAGCTGAGGAACAAGATAATTCCATTGGTGATGGTCCAATGGAGCAAGCATGGCCGAGAAGAAGCGACCTGGGAGGTTGAGGAAAAGATGCGGCAGGATTGGCCTCATCTGTTTGAGCACTGATCGTGCAACATTTCCAGGTAAACTTCTGGTTTTAGCTTCGAACTTGAGTAGATGCTGGTGTTGATTTGCATGATTGATTGTTTCTCCTGAGCTTACCTTTGATTTCGAGGACGAAATCCCTTAAGGTGGGGAGAATGTGAGGATTCAGATTTAGATTAGTGGTTAATTTTATTGTTTGAGTTTAGCCACGTGAATTTTGAAGTTATAGAGTTGTCGAATTCCTCCAAGTATTGAATCAACCGTACTGTAGCCAACGACTGGTAGGATTTGGAATTTGATGGTTACTGTAGCTTGCAGCTGGTGGAAATGGAATATCAGTTGTTGCGCTTGTGATGCGTCTGGCAGTCGTTGCGCTCGTGAGAGAATGACCAGTCGATGAATTGAAGAACCAGTCGCGGGAGGAATTGTATTGCGACTAGGTGACCAGCTGTGGAATTGAGGAACCAGTCGAGGAAGCAACGCGATGTCGTCTGGTTAAGTTGAAACGCTGCGTTTCGAGGATTGCGTCTGGTACCAGTTGTGAGGAGTCTACCAGCTTTTGGTTTAGCGCCTTGCGACTGGATAGCTTGCGACTGGATAGTTGCGACTGGATTGTTGCGTCTGGTTTGTTGTAGGAAGCATGAGTGCCAGTCGTGAGATTCCTACGGTTCAAGACGACTTGATTTGGTGAGCAGCAGTCGAGATATTTGAGATGTATATATATAGAGGTGTTGATCGAAACTTAGAATTATTTTGAGCCAGCCATTCCTTATCTATTCTTTCTCAAACCCTCGTAGAGCTACTGTTCACCGACGCTTTCTTCCCTAGATTTCCGTCGTTCTCCGTCGAAGATTTGAGTATTTTCGGTGGCGCTGGGTTCCTTGTGAACTTCTCTTTAGATTGCTACCCATTTGAAGCTGCAGAACGACCTTGGAGAAGATCGCGAAAGCTGCTGGTTTCTGGTTGTGAGTGCTGTCGTGCCCTGTTCGAATTTGTGAGGTAGAATTTGTGGATTCGAGGTACGATTGAGCAGCCCTTAGCAGCTTTGAGCGTGAACATGTCTATATTTCAATGTTGTGAAATCCGTGACTTTGTTGCTATGTGGTTACGTGGAACAGTTTGATGAATTGCTTGAGCTATACATTCTGTTTGCACGTATTATGAATTGTATGCATTGAGTATTGATATTGAATGGCATTCATGCATACATCTTGAGCCTGAATTGACAGATTTTATTTGATAACCTGATTGGGTGCCACTTTGAGACTGGCCGACGGTTGAGTCGTGCCTGAAAAGTCCAACGCTATCGTCGGAGTGGTGAATACCGGATTCGAGTGTCTACCACCGAGCTGTGATGGGCTGACAGGCCCCGATGATCACGGACCGATGATTTCCACCGGCTGATTGGCTGTGCGTGGTATAGAGGCTTGATTTGAGTTGCCAGTTGATAGACTGGTCTAGCTATCCGATTTCTTGATAGCCGTCATGCATTCATAGCATTGATTTGTAGCATGTTGCATGTTTATCTGCTTTGATAGCTCTTCGTACTGAGGCTTGACCTCGTACTTGTTTCCTTCTTTTGTTTTGTTTGGGTCTGTGTTACCCATTTGCAGGAGCATTAGGTAATCAAGGTGGACCGAGTGGAAGTTCAGCTGGTCGATCCCCGCGTCCCTGAGTCCCAGTCTATATATGATATGTATTGAACCGAGGGATGCCCCGTGTTATCATGTATTGGGGATTTATATTTGGTTGATATACCTGTTGTGTTGGAGTTTGAGTCAACTCGTATTTTATTATCGCTATTTTGAATGTATGATTTGAAGTTCAGGCCCAATGTATTTCGAAAAATTTTTAAGCCCTGATTTTAAGCTTCCGTGTTTATGCGCTTATTATGTGTTAATTGTTAGTAATTAGCACGGGGCCTGACATGATACATGGAAAATGGTATGCACTGAGGACAGATGTGGGGGCAATTCTAGTCTGTAAGCAGCGTTCCTACTTTGTCCAAAATCTCATATGTACCAATGAACCTTGGGCAGAGCTTACCCTTCTTCACATATCTCATTACACCTTTCATCGATGCTACCTTTAAGAATACATGATCTCCAGCTTCGAAACTCAGTTAGCTGCGTCTGTTATCAGCATAGATCTTTTTCCTGCTCTGAGCTATTCTCATTCGATCTCTTATCTTTTTAATAGTTTCAGCGGTCTGTTCTACTATATATGGTCCCAAACCAGATCGCTCTCTTATCTCATCCCAATGAATGGGTGTCCTGCACTTTCTGCCATAGAGAGCTTCGTAAGTGGCCATCTGAATTGATGCTTGGAAGCTATTGTTGTACGTGAATTATACCAATGGAAGCTTCAAATCCCAGCTCTCTGAAAAATCTATGATACAAGCTCTAAGTAGATCTTCCAGTATCTGCCTTTCTGATTGACCATCTGTCTAGGGGTGAAAGGTTGTGCTAAAGGTCAAATTAGTACCCAAAGATCTATGTAGGCTCTTCCAAAAAGCTGATGTAAATCTTGGATAGCTATCAGATACGATCGAGACTGGAATACTATGAAGTCTTACTATTTCTCTTATATACAAATCATCATATTTGCTCGCATCGTAAGTTGTCTTGACTGTTAAAAAGTGAGCAGATTTGGTGAGTCGATCTATTACAACCCAAATAGAATTGTATCCCTGAATATTTCTGGGTAAACCAACTACAAAATCCATTGCAATACTCTCCCACTTCCATTCCGGTATCGGCAGGGGTTTCAGCATCCCAGCTGGTCTCTGATGCTCAGCTTTGAACAGCTGACAGGTTAGGCATTCTGAAACAAATTTAGCAATATCACCTTTCATTCCTGGCCACCAGTACATCTTCTGAATATCTTTATATATTTTAGTACTCTCTGGGTGTACTGAGTATGGGGTTGTATGAGCTTCTGCCATAAGATCAGATCTCAAGTTGTCCACGTTATGAACCCATAGTCTACCATGGCATCTGACAACTCTTCCAACTGAGGTATAGAGATTACTTCCTCTCCTACATCTTGTTTCACCCACTTCTTCAGCTGCTCATCTCTCAGCTGACCATCTCTAATATGGTCTATCAACGAAGACTGGATGGTGAGAACAACTAGGGCTGCAGTACTGGGATGGGAAATCAGCTCTAGCCCGAAATTCTCAATCTCATATGCTAAGGGCATCTGAGCTGTGATCTGGGTTAAACCCATCGACTTCCTTTTAAGAGCATCTGCCACCACGTTGGCTTTTCCTGGGTGGTAGCTAATGATACAGTCGTAATCTTTGACCATCTCTAACCACCTCCTCTGCCTCATATTCAATTCTTTCATGGTGAAGAAGTAATTTAAACTCTTATGGTCTGTGAATATCTCACACTTCTCCCCATACAGATAATGTCTCCAAATCTTCAGGGAAAAAAACCACTGCTGCTAACTCTAGATCATGCGAAGGATAATTCTTCTCGTGGTTTTTCAGTTGTCTGGAAGCATACGCTATTACCCTACAATCCTGCATCAGTACAACACCTAAACCTAGCTTGGAAGCATCTGTGTAGATAACAAATTTCCCTTGTCCAGAAGGCATGGTTACTGGAGCTTCTATCAACGCTTGCTTCAACTTCTCAAAACTCTGCTGACAACTAGGGGTCCATTCAAATTTAACTTTTTTCCTAGTCAATGGAACTCTATCTTCGAGAACCCTTGAATAAATCGCCTGTAGTATCCAGCAAGTCCCAAAAAGATCCTTACCTCTGAAATAGATCTGGGCACAGACCAGTCTCGCACAGCTTCGATCTTAGCTGGGTCAACTTCTAATCCATACTTAGAAATGATGTGACCTAGAAATGCAACATTCTCGAGCGAAAACTCACACTTTCTAAACTTAGGAAACAATCGCTTGTCCTTCAAAACTTGTAGCACTATCCTAAGCTGATTGGCGTGCTCTGAGCTGGTTTTGGAATACACTAAGATATCATCTATAAATACGATTACAAACTGATCCAAAAATGGCTGGAAAACTCTATTCATCAGATCCATAAAATCATATGGAGCATTGGTTAATCCAAAAGACATTACTAAAAACTCATAATGAGCATAACGAGTCCTGAAAGCTGTCTTATAGATATCGGCTTCTTTGATCTTAAGCTGATGATATCCGGATCGCAAATCTGTCTTGGAAAACACTACTGGTCCCTTCAACTGGTCGAACAAATCATCAATCATAGGCAGGGGATACTTATTCGTAATGGTAAGCTTATTCAACTCACGGTAATCTATACAGGTCCCTTCAACTGGTCGAACAAATCATCAATCATAGGCAGGGGATACTTATTCGTAATGGTAAGCTTATTCAACTCACGGTAATCTATACACAATCTTAAGTTCCCATCTTTCTTCTTAACGAACAAAACAGGGGCTCCCCAAGAGGATGTACTGGGTCGTATAAATCCTTTATCCAGCAGATCTTGAATTTGTTCTTTCAGCTCTTTCATCTCTTTAGGAGCAAGCCTATTGGGTGGTCTGGAAATAGGAGCTGCTCCAGGTACTAAATCGATGGCAAATTCTAACTCTCTGTCTGGAGGTTGTCCATTGATTTCATTTGGAAATACTTCTGGAAATTCATTTACTATCTTCACATCCTCCAGCTCAGGCTTACTAGAAGCAGTTAGGGAAGATAAACTTGCTAAAAATCCAACTCCACCTTTCCTCAGATAATGATGGGCTTGCAAAGCTGAAATAATGCGAGGAACTCGTCTAAGCTGATTAGCTTCAAATGAAAACTGAGATCCATTGGACAGCTTTATGACTTATTTCTTGAGCTTAAAATCGATTACTACCCCATATAGATAACCAGTCTATTCCCAAAATCAAATCGAATTCGGGCATAGGTAGAACAATTAAATTGTCGGTAACTACATGTCCTTGAAACTCGAGCTCTAAGTCACGATATATACTACGAGATATCATCTATTCTCCTGAAGGTACAGCTACACAATAGCCTATGGACAATCGCTCCGGCTTACAAGGTAACTTCTTAGAATAATCTTCAGCTATAAAGGAATGAGTCGTACACGAATCTAACAGGGCAAAAGAGGGCATACCAGCAACCACAATCTTACCCGTAATTACAGTAGAATCGGGGTTGGCTTGCTCAGCTGTCATGACGTAAGCTCGAGTGGGCACCAGTTGTTTAGACATTGGGAAAAACTTGGAGATGTGATCTTGAGCACCACACTTGTAACATCCGCTATAGCCAGCTCTACACTGTCCCGGGTGATTCTTCTGGCACTTAAGGCAAACTAGCTTGTTGTCTCTAGCTGGTACTGCACTACGAGTTTGGACTGGTATAGGTTTCTATTCTTGGGGTCTGTGTTGATTCCTGTTCTGCTTCTTAAATGTCCTCTGATCTACTTGTTGAAAGGACTGCCTCTTCTACTGTCTCTCCTGTTCAACATCCTTCCAATCCCTCTCAACTCCCAGGGCCTTGTCTATTGCTTCCCTGTAAGTTCTGGGCCCTGCTAGCCTGACATTCAACTTGAATGTGGGCTTCAGTCCTTCCACAAAATGACTCAACTTCTCCTCGGAATCTCTTCCAATAAGAGGCACAAAATAGCTGCCTCTCTCAATCTTTTGGATATACTCCTGTACTGTCATGCTCCCTTGTTTCAAGGTCAGGAACTCCCCTTCAGCTCAGACCTCTTGTCTGCTGTGAAATACTGTTCAAAGAACACTCGTTTAAACTCATCGCAAGAGAGATTTTCCAAATATACTAATAACTTGGCTCCTTCCCACCAGATCATTGCATCATCTCTTAGCATGTAGATAGCGCACCTAGGCCTATCCAGATCTGGAATCTGAAGGTATTCAAAAATAACTTCCATCAACTTGATCCAGCTCTTAGCAACCAGCGGATCTGTTGTACCACTGAAATCCATGGGTTTCTGTCTTCGAAACGTATCATGAGAATCATCATGATTTGGTCCCCTGTAGTTAGAAGATTGTCTGTTGCCTCTACCGGACTGTTCTATTAACAGTTCTAAGAGTTGGGTAATACGAGCATTAATGTCTGGACTGGGTTCTTCTACAGGGGTGCTTCTTCTACCTCTTCCTCTACTTGACATCTTAATCTATAGCCCGCAATTCACCACAAAAGAAAACCAGAACTTGAAAGAGAAATAACTCTTAACATAACAATAAAACTCACAGATCAGGAGATGCAGACGGCGAAAGCTGCTCCAGACTGGGAAGTGTGTGTTTATCTCAGAACCATGCTCTGACACCAAGTTGTGACGCCCAAACCCATGGGAATAAACGGAATGCAGTAAATGCGCAATTCACCACAAAAGAAAACCAGAACTTGAAAGAGAAATAACTCTTAACATAACAATAAAACTCACAGATCAGGAGATGCAGACGGCGAAAGCTGCTCCAGACTGGGAAGTGTGTGTTTATCTCAGAACCATGCTCTGACACCAAGTTGTGACGCCCAAACCCATGGGAATAAACGGAATGCAGTAAATGGATAATCGAAACAGAATAGAAGGACTAAGTGCGAAATGTTGTAAGGTGTATTCCCTTACAAAAACTGAACACAAACAGTAGGCGCCAAAAGTAAACATAGAAAAAGATTTGGAATATAAAAACCTCAGATTTCGATTATAAAATGATATTACAAGTATTGGAACTCTATATGAATTCTCTATTGTTGTAATGGATCTTAATACAGATTTCGACAAAAGATCAAAACAACAACAGCATTGACTCCGCGAAAACGCTGGCCTTTGACAAACACACGGAATCCCCAAATCTGGTTCATCTCGCGCCACCCACTTGCATCAGGAAAACTAGTGAGCCTAGGGGCTCAACAAGTAAAATTGAAGATAACAAGATCACGTAATGCAGGCAACTTATCATAATACATAAATTAAAGGAAGTCATCTATACTGAAATCTTGCTACTGAAAAGACAGATCCGCACATCAGATCTGAATCCTTTTATACTGAGTGACTTATGTTCTAGAGGCTATCTGGTGGTCCTGGTGCATGAATCATGTTATCTGGATTCAGTAACTCTCTATGAAGGGATTATAGTAATTCCATAATTCTGGTCCCTTCTGCGAAGGGATTATAGTCATACCATAATACTGTCCTTTTTTGATGATCGGGTCCTCTATGCCATATGCCCTTAAAACTAAAACTTAACTTCCTTTAATAGAAATAGCTTTAATACGTCGTTCTTGATCGAAAATCGATTACTGAAACTGTTTGATTCACTGCTATGAAACTCATTTTGTCTTTAAAAATCTTACTGAGCGTACAGCTGGCTACGAGCTGATGATAGTAGAAACCATCTCGGAAGAGAAAAACGGCTAATGGACGTGAAATAGCTTTAATTAAAGAAAACAGATCTCAAACGTAAAGAAGAGTTTTGGTTACATAAAATAGATCTCGGGTGTAAAACAGATCACAGGTGCAAAGCATAGCTTTGAATAAAGAGAATAACTTATGAATAGGAGAAACAGATTTGGTTCTACGAAAAACAGCTTACGTGTAGTAAAACTGAAACATAAGCTTCGGAACAAGAATTTCCGCTTGGAAGGTCACTCAGCTTTGAGAAACCATATCAGTTTAGAAATGAACCACATAGACCGATGAATAAAATAGGCCAGATCTGCTTAAAACGAGGGTACTGCACCAGCTTAGACAGTCTCTAAACAGACTAGCTCAACTTATTTGACAAGAACGTAGTTCCGATCAACCAGCACCGCCTATCTGTTTAGAGTCGATGTCCATAACTTTTACGGTACACCAGAAACAGAACTTCTCTTTGTCTTATCGTACCTTGAATCTGTACAACTCAGTATTTTGAAAACACAACTGATTTTGCTTAAAGATAACTGGTGAGTTTTCCTCGAACTAAAAACATCAAAGCAGTGAATCCATAGCTTAAACATGAACTGGCTGAACTGAAACATGCATCAGGAAATCATACAACAAAAAACAACGAAGCGAAAATATATTTTTTCCAGATGCAGCAAGAATCAACTTTACTTTCCTAAACTGAGAAACGCAACGAACAGATGGCCTTGACTGGAAATCTTCTCAAGCACACTCTGCGAGCTTTCTGAATATTTTGAGAGAACTAAAAGATTTTCTGGTAACAAAATGAGCTCTTGAACTCATGTAAACAATCATATATGGGAGAAATGATTTGTAGTAGGTAAAAGGTACAATGATTAGGCATGGCTAGCTTACCAAAACCTTGCAAAATTGATAAAAGCTCCCTACTACTATTTTAATTTTCAAATTGGCTACAACATTTTATAAAACAAGACTCCCATCCAAAAGCATTTTATTTAAAAGGAAACTGCTCCAGCTCGGTATTGTGCATGGAACGAAATCCTTCTAGAACCCATCTGGACGTGCTTCTAAGCTGGAAGAAAATAAATCAGCTTAGATAATTAAAACTGACTTGAACTAAAATCTGGATGTTTGAAATCTCAAAGCAGCCCTTAGAATAAATAGGCTAACAATTGTGGTCCTATGGATTTTGGGGAGCTACAACCCCCTTCTGTGATTTCGTGTCTGTGTCTACTACTTCCGGTGTGAGTTTGTTTTCTAGATAGATAGTGTTGAATTGTGCAATCAAGTTCTATGAGAACCTATTGATGGCGAACTTGATTAATTTGGAATCAGATATTTCGATTGTATCTTGGGCATGGATGTTCTGGCGAGCTAAAAATCTATAGTTAATTGTTTCCATGGCGTGGTCCGGTTTAGACACAGTTTGGCGAGAAGTGGGATTTCTATGATAATGATTTCCGATCCAAGATCCCCACTGGTATCGATGATGGAGATGTTTTGGTTGTTTTCACACGAGAATTCTGGATATATGATTTATGCTTTGGATGTGACGCCTAAACCTCGCTTGGATCTTCGTGATATCCCCATAATCCGGGAGTTCCCAGATTTTTCTACCAACTTGATTCCATGATTCCATCCGAGAAGGGAGATAAACTTCAGTATTGAGTTGATGCCAGGGATTGCCCCGATATCAAGATCCTCGTACAGGTCGGCACCAGCGGAGTTGAGAGAACTCAAGGATCAGTTGTGGGATCTCCTTGAGAAAGGTTTCATTAGACCGAGTATGTCACCTGGGGAGCTCCTATTCTATTCGTGAAGAAGAAGGATGTATAGATTTGGATGTGTATCGATTTTCGGTGGTTGAATAAAGCGACTGTGAAGAACAAGTATCCTCTACCAAGAATCAATGATCTGTTTGACCAATTTCAAGGTGCAACGATGTATTATAATATTGATCTGCATTCCGGCTATCATCAGTTGAGGATCTTAGAGGAAGATATCTATCTCGAAGATAGCTTTTCGGACAATGTCTCTCGATGATTCTACTAGAACTGCTCTCATCCGAGTCCGAATCAGCCCATTTGTTGTTACTCTCTTCAGCAACCATGGCTTTCTGATCTCTTATTTTCTTGAAAGTCTTCTTATCTGGTATGATGCGCCTCTTATTTGATGACTTCTTGTCATATTTCTATAGTCAGCAATAAAATGACCAGACCTGCCACAATTATAACAGTTTAAGTCAGTAGTGATCTGTTCAGTTTTGTGAGATTTATTTGAAAAAGATGGATTCTGAGTTCTTCACATGAATTTCCCAAAATTCTTAACGAAGAGGGAGATTGCATCATTCTAATCTGTTCTGTAGTCTTTTGTGATTTTTCTTCTACAATAACAAGGGCCTTGGTTGACTAAGAGGTTGATGGATCAGATTCTGCTCTGGTCTCCTGCTCGAACTCATAATAGATTTGCGAATATATCATGGAGCTCCAGCTTGTTAAGGCCCTTTGACTCCCTCATGACCTTTAGGGCTAGCTCGCTATTGCTGTACTCCTTTTCGAGGCTGGTCAGCTCTATCACCACTGAGCTGAATCTTTCATCGAACTCAGTCATTCTCCAGATCTCATCTTCACCAAATCAAACTTCTGCAGGGCTACAGTAAGATTGTTCTCCTTGGTTTGTTCATTGCCCTCGCAGATTTGAATCATCTCCTCCCAAATTTCTTTGTCAATGACGTAGGTCTAAATCTTGTTGAACATATTATTGTCTAGCGTCTTGTATAGAATATCCTTTGCCACGTTGTCTAGGTTCATCTTCTTTTTATCTTAAGAAGTCCACTCCAATCTAAGATTCTAAACCCATTGTGCTGCACCGATAGAGATGGCTACAAATGTATTAGGCTTCATTATCTTTATCGGGCCATCGGTGATGACAAGCCACATATCGTCATCTTGAGCTGCCAGGTGAGCTTGCATCCTTATCTTCCAAATATCATATTCCTCCTTGGAAAACATAGGAATTTTGTTTTGAGAAATAGACATATTTAATAATTTCAAATAATAAAATCTATTCAAACACTGTGATACCAGCTCTGATACCACTTGTTGGGATCGAAAAGATAGAAAATACCAGCTCCGGAGTTCAGATGGGGAGGGGTGAATAAACTCCTTCATAATTTTTCACGAAAACCCTTTTAAAATAGTTTTACAACCCTTCAGCTTAACTCTGAGCTGAGTTACCAGCTCGAAGGATCTCAATGCAATTTTTTCTCTCGAGTAACAAAATATGTGCGAAATGAACTCGATTGAACATTGAACAGATTAAAAACTGAACACAGTAAAAGATAAAGGGACGGGAGTTTGTTTATGGAAGTTAGAACTTAAACTCATACGTCTCCCCTTCTCCCTTGTTCACGAAGTATACTAAAAGCTCTTTATTTAATGATACAGCCAAACGTTTCTTCCAAACCTAAATCATCCCCACAGAAAAAGAAAAACACATAAGATTTAAAAAATAAATTGATCATATCCTCAATAAAATCTCAGCAAAAATTTCTGAGATTGGTACATCAGGAAGTAAAATCAACTGTGTAGAAACTAATAATGACAATGTGAGACCCGAAAGCTGATAAGATTAATTGAGTTAATTAATCGGGTTTTATTGAGATCAACATGCTTGGAGAAGCTATCGGGTTTTGTTTTAGCCCTCATAACAGTTCTGGAGAGTTTGAGTTTGGCACGGAATCTGTTAAGCAGTTAGCGCGGGTCATCGCTGAATGTTGGCGTTCAGCAGTGGTGACGTCAACAGTTGTCGCTAGGTGGTTGTGTTCAGCAGTTGTAGCGAGATCTGTTGTTTTTAGTACTCAGTGGTGAGATAGCGTGCTTTCAGTATCGGGTGCTAGTACGTCATCATTTGGATTAGTTGAAAGGACAGTTTTTGGATTGGCGAAGAAGACTCAGCTGTGAGTTGCGTTAGCGTCAGCTATGTGAGAGATCTGTTGTTGTGTTGCGAACAGATGTTGGTTGTTGTTCAGCAGTGAGTAGCGGGTGAAGTGTCTAGTTGCGACAGTAGTTCTCTACGAAATCGTTTGAGTTAGTAGAGATCTATTCTGGCTTAGAGAGAGATCTGTTTGCGAGCGGGAATATCAGTTGCGATAGTTTAAGTGTTGGTGGATACTGTTTCTTCAGCTGTGATCAGCATTGACTTATATTAGAGGACTTGGTCTTCGATTTGAGTATCCAGTTTCCATACTTAGAATATTTCCCGATTGCCAAGTTCTGTCGCGATACCCTAGCTACCGTTCACCAAACCTTATCTTCTTCGATTGCCGGTGGTAGACAGCTTCGGCGAGAGTGAGAGTGGTAGCGTTGGACTCCTCTTGCTGAGACGCTTCATTTGGATATTGTTTTTGAACGTTTTCTTGAAGCTGTGAGGTGTGCGAAGACAGTGTTGGTGGATACTGTTTCTTCAGCTGTGATCAGCATTGACTTATATTAGAGGACTTGGTCTTCGATTTGAGTATCCAGTTTCCATACTTAGAATATTTCCCGATTGCCAAGTTCTGTCGCGATACCCTAGCTACCGTTCACCAAACCTTATCTTCTTCGATTGCCGGTGGTAGACAGCTTCGGCGAGAGTGAGAGTGGTAGCGTTGGACTCCTCTTGCTGAGACGCTTCATTTGGATATTGTTTTTGAACGTTTTCTTGAAGCTTGTGAGGTGTGCGAAGACATCTCCCTTGTGTAGTCTGTTAGCATAAGCGTCGGGTTTCGCTCATAGCTTGTTGGGGTAAGTAAAGTTCCTACCTTTAAGCTTGTTATAGCTTTCTGTTGAGTTAGAGAGGCAGGATTAGCGCTGGTGGAGTTCGTAACTCCCAGCTGCTGTTTTCTTTGCTTCGGTCCCTGAGGTTTTATGTGTTACCGTTGAGCAGGTGGTGGATCTGTGTGCTCGGGACGTCATTGTGGCAATCTGCTTGTAGTAATTGTTGCACAGGGAGTTGAGGTACGGATGTGAGCTTGTTTACAGCTTAGGATTGAGCATGGATTATGTGCTTTGTTGTGTATGCTCTGTGCTGTTATCATTTGTTCATTGTATTGATATCTGTTGTTGCATTTGCATACACGCATTATCCAGTTGAGCTCTGATTTGCTAGTTGTGCCTGTTCTGTCGATTTGAGAATACCAGGATGTTTTGCGAAGGCGAGCGGGTAGTTCCCGTATACCTTGGAGGCTGAGCGGGTAACTCCCGTACCTCATCTCCCTACTGGGTTTGTTAGCCGCTATGAGCGGAGTGGGTAGCTCCCACATCTCATGAGTGGGAAACAGCAGGTGGAGCTGTTTGTTTAGCATCTGGTATGGTGTACTGTGATGAGTGTGTAGCTCCCATGTGCTCAGTATACCATGTGGCCACAGTCTGTTCTTCCTTTGATTAGATCTTGCTGTTGAGCTATTGTTGAGACCCTTTGGCTCCCTGCTTTCGGTTGTAGCCTTGATCCCTTGCATAGCATTTGCATATTATCTGTTGCTTTTCCTTATGCTGTTTATTCTGCTCTCCGTACTGGGGTTTGACCCCAATGTACCTCTGGGGCTTGTGTATTGTTGCATGTATGTGTTTTCAGGTTTCCCGGGTTTCTCTGCTGGTCGTGGCTTTGACCAACCTGGAGGTGCCCCAGGAGGTGGATAGAGTGTCCCAGTTAGCGTATAGCATATATGTACTAGTACTGTTAGCCGGGGAATGCCCTGTGCTTGTGGGATTGTGTTATCCGTTGTAGTATTTTGTATGCTTCCGCTATTGTTTTGCGTGGTTTATCTCTGTGTAGAGCACGAGGCCTGACATTTTTGGTATCAGAGCTTAAGCTGGGATAAGCTCGATTTCTGTTGATCACAATTGAGTCTAAGCACAGTGTTGTGTGTTGCATGTGCTTGATTATGTGATCTAATTGCTGCATTTATTTGTGCTGTATTTGTTCTGTTGTGATCTTACCCTCTTAGTGTTTCTTAGATGCCGCCTAGACGTAGGGGTAGAGGTAGAGGACAGGTTCCGGAAGAATCTGAAGTTCAGAACGAGGATTCTCAGCGTATTTTTCCCCTTCGTGGTCGCGGTAGGCAGGCCGAGGATGCGGTTGACGAGTTGGCTGCTCGTGTGAACGATATGGAGCTTGTCATGGCGAGGTTTCAGCGTATGAATCCTCAGGTTTTCAATGGGGATGAGCCTAGTGCTGATGCAGATTCGTGGTTGCAGCATGTCACGGGTTTGTTTAACTGTGTGCAGAATGATGATGAACTCAAGTTGAGTTTGGCCACTTTCCAGCTGAGGAAAGGTGCGGAGCGTTGGTGGAGAGGCGCTTCGAGGACTTTGGAAGAGACTGGAGTAGGGATTACGTGGGACAGTTTTTGCGTTGCTTTCCGTCAGGAGTATGTCCCTGAGTCCTACGTGAACGCCCGTGAGCGTGAGTTTGATAATTTGGAGCAGGGCAGTATGTGTGCTAGAGAGTATGCCCATAGGTTTTCTTCCCTTCTTGCGTACGTGCCGCATGTTTCTGTTCGGGAGAGAGCAAAGAGAACTAGGTTTCTTGAGGGGTTGAACGAGGAGTTGTATTCCTTAGTTTTTGCTAGCTCGCCGAAGAGCTATGCAGAGGCGGTGGACAGTGCTATCGATATTGACGAAGGTCTGAGGAACCATCGGTCTCAAGGTAGGCCGCAGGTGGCGCAGAGTAGTCGTCCAGTGGTTCAGGGAGCGCAACCTTCCCAGTCTGTACAATCGTCTCAGCCACCCCAACAGCAGCAACAAGTAGCCCAACAGATTGGACATCAGAGGTTTAGGCCTCGTGGTAAGCAGTTTAAGAAGAAGTCTGGTTCTAGTTCTTCGGGATCTGGCAGCTCTAGCAGTGGTGGTACCTGGGTTGAGTATTGTGGCCAGTGTGGTGGAAAGCACCCTACAGCGCAGTGTGTAGGTGTGCAGGGTTCTTGTAATGTCTGTGGTCAGTACGGACACTTTTCCTGAGTGTGTCCTTTGTCTGGATCGCAGCATATCGCAGTTCCGCCGTAGGGTCGAGGTGGATCGTCTAGAGGTCTTTCTGCTTTTCCTGTTCAGCAGGAGAGGTTGGGAGAGCCTCAGTTTAGGCCGTTTCAGCAGCCTGGTCCTTCGTGGTTTGGACAGTCTTCCCACCCTCAGTTTCTAGACCTCAGTTTGCCCAAGTGAACGCCATGACCAAGGAGCAAGATGAAGGCACACCGGGCGGAGGGATTATCACAGGTACTTGCTTTGTTTTTGATTTTCCTGCCATGTGTTGTTTGATACCGGAGCATCACATTCTTTTATTTCTGATGTATTTGTGGTTGAGCTGGTTTGCATACCACTACCTTGTGTGATGTTATATCTGTTGCGACTCCTGTCGGTGCGAGCCTGTTCTCCCAGGAGATTTTGTTGAATGGTCTTCTTAGGTTTGGCGAGAGTGTGTTGTTAGCCAACCTGATCAGGCTAGTGATGTGGGATTTTGACTGTATAGTGGAATGGACGTTTTGTCTAGCTATAGGGCCACTGTGGATTGTTTCCATGGAGTTGTGCGATTTAGGCCCCAGTTTGGCGTGAAATGGAATTTCTACGGCCAAGATTCCCAGTCGAAGATTCCTTTAGTCTCTGCGATGGAGATGTTTAGCCTGTTGTCGCTTGAGAATGCTGGTTTTATGATCTATGCTTTAGATCAGACCTCTTCTTCGAGCGTGGAGCTTAGTAGAGTCCCCATGGTTCGAAATTTCCCGGGTGTGTTTTCGGAGGCGATTCGTGGTTTTCCTTCGATACGGGAGATAGACTTCAGCATTGAGTTGGTTCTGGTACAGCTCCGATTTCACGTGCTCCATATCGTTTAGCGCCTGATGAGTTGAGGGAGCTTAAGGAGCAGCTTAGTGATTTGCTGGAGAAGGGATTCATTAGGCCTAGCATGTCTCCGTGGGGAGCACCTATCTTGTTTGTCAAGAAGAAGGATGGGTCGATGAGGATGTGCATCGACTTTAGGCAGTTGAACAAGGCGACAGTGAAGAACAAGTACCCTTTGCCTAGGATCGATGATATTTTTGACCAGTTGCAAGGGTCTGCCGTGTTTTCTAAGATTGATCTTCGTTCAGGGTATCATCAGTTGCGCATCCGTGAGCAGGATGTCGAGAAGAATATGTTTCGTACTAGGTATGGGCATTATGAGTTTCTAGTTATGCCTTTTGGTTTGACGAATCCTCCTGCAGTTTTCATGGATTTGATGAATAGAGTCTTTAGAGAGTTCATCGATCAGTTTGTGATTGTGTTTATCGATGACATCTTGGTGTACTCTAAGACTCCGATGCAGCATAAAGAGCATTTGATGCTAGTTCTTCAGAAACTTCAAGACTCGCAGCTGTATGCTAAGTTCTCAAAGTGCGAATTTTGGTTGGACCGAGATGTGTTTCTGGGTCATGTGATTTCTGTTGATGGTATTTCTGTGGATCCCAGTAAGGTTAAGGCTGTTCTTAACTGGGAGCGTCCCAAGTATGTTGCAGAGATTCGTAGTTTCTTGGGTTTGGCTGGCTATTATCGGCGGTTTATAGAGGGATTCTCTAGTATAGCTAAGCCAATGACTCAGTTGACTCAGAAAGACAAGAGGTTTGTGTGGACTGAGAAATGCGAGAATAGTTCTCTGTTGCTCAAAGAGAAGCTAACTTCTGCGCCCGTGTTAGCTCTGCCGTGTGGTTCAGGTGGTTCTGTTGTTTGTGCAAATGCTTCCTTGAATGGATTGGTTGTGTGTAGATGCAAAATGGTCGAGTCATTTCTTATGCCTCTCGACAGTTGAAGCCATATGAGACTCGTTACCCAGTTTATGATTTGGAGTTAACAGCAGTGGTTTTTGCTTTGAAGTTTGGCGCCACTACCTGTATGGTGAGCAATTTGTGGTGTACTCCGACCACAAGAGTCTTCAGTATCTGTTTTCTCAGTCATATTTTAACATGAGACAACATAGATGGATGGAGCTGCTAAAGGATTTTGATTGAGATCAATACCATTCTGGGAAGATGAACGTAGTTTCTGATGCATTGAGCAGAAAGGCTCAAGTGGCGATGTTGGCTTCGATGCAGATTTCGAAGGTCCATGAGCATCTTAGCACTACTGGTTGGAGGTTTTACCCCGCTGAGGATTATGTTGTGGTATCTTCTTTCCAACTTGAGCCACAAATTGTTTCTAGCATTAGAGCAGCTCAGAGGACCGATCCATCCATCCATGAGTTGAAGCTGAAGGTGAGAGCTGGACAGTTGGAAGACTATACTGTCTCTTCTGATGGTTGTTTGAGGTTTCGTGGAAGGCTTGTTGTGCCAAATCTGATTGATTTGAAGGAAGATATCTTGCGAGAAGCGCACTGCAGTAGATTGAGTGTCCATCCTGGTGCAAGGAAGATGTATCATGCCTTGAAGTAGCATTACTGGTGGGCAGGTTTGAAGAATGATGTTGCTGATTTTGTAGCCCGATGTCTGAATTGTCAGCAAGTCAAGGCAGAGAGGATGAGACCTGGTGGATTGTTGCAAAGCTTAGAGGTGCCCCAGTGGAATAGTTTCGATGTTTCAGATCGTGATCCTCGAGTTACGTTCAGGTTTTGGAAGAGTTTACAAACGGATTTGGGAACTAGATTGGCTATGAGTACAGCGTATCACCCCCAAACAGATGGCCAATCGGAGAGAACTATCCAGATTTTAGAGGATATGTTGAGAGATGTTGTGATGGATTTTAGCGGTAGCTGGCAAGACTCGTTGTCTTTGGTTGAATTTTCTTACAATAACAGCTATCAGGTCACGATTGGCATGGCACCATTCGAAGCTTTGTATGGAAAAAAGTGTAGATCGCCAGTGTGTTGGGAATAAGTGGGGGAGAAGCAGCTGTCTTCCCCAGAGTTTGTGCAGCAGATGAGAGATTAGGTGGACTTGATTCGCCAGAGAATGAAAGCTGCTCAAGATCGCCAAGCCAGTTATGCGAATAAGAGGCGTAGGCCTTTAGAATTTGAGGTTGGTGATCTAGTTTTCCTTAAGGTTTCTCCTTTCCGTAATGTTATGAGATTTGGTCTCAAGGGAAAGTTAGCTCCTCGTTATGTTGGTCCTTATGAGATCTTGGAGAGGATTGGTCCTTTGGCTTATCGGCTGTTGTTGCCACCAGATTTATCTTCCTTACATGATGTGTTTCATGTTTCGATGCTGAGGAAGTACGAGCCAGATCCCTCGCATGTGTTGAGAACTGACGAGGTGGAGTTTGATCGGACTTTGAGTTATGTTGAGTATCCCTTGCAGATCTTGGATACAAAAGAGAAACAGCTGAGGAACAAAACCGTTTCTTTGGTGATGGTTCAGTGGAGCAAACATGGTAGAGAGGAAGCTACGTGGGAACTGGAAGAGAAGATGCAGCGTGAATGGCCGCATCTGTTTGAGTGAGCGTTGCATCAGATTCCAGTAGTTGGTTCCTTGTTATTTCTCGATAGATGTTTGCTTAAGTTCTTTTCCCCGGTTATCTTGAACTATTATTTTAGAGTTGATTGATTTCGAGCACGAAATCATGTTTTAGTGGGGGAGAGATGTGAGACCCGAAAGCTGATAAGATTAATTGAGTTAATTAAACGGGTTTTATTGAGATCAGCTTTGATTTGTTATGCTTGGAGAAGCTATCGGGTTTTGTTTTAGCCCTCAGAACAGTTCTGGAGAGTTTGAGTTTGGCACGGAATCTGTTCAGCAGTTAGCGGGGGTCATCGCTGAATGTTGGCGTTCAGCAGTGGTGACGTCAACAGTTGTCTCTAGGTGGTTGTGTTCAGCAGTTGTAGCGAGATCTGTTGTTGTTAGTACTCAGTGGTGAGATAGCGTGCTTTCAGTAGCGGGTGCTAGTATGTCAGGCCTCGTGCTCTAAACAGAGTAAAACATACAAACACATGCGGAAGCTTATCAAAAAGCCGGTAAAATTTTTCGCTTTTGGCCTGACTGTTTAAAACAATATAATTTAAAATACAAGAATACTCAAAATACGAACCCAGTTTAAAATCCAACCACAACAGAAACAGTATAGCATAACAACATCCAACGACAACATGTATCAGACTCCAACTACGGGATACAATAACGAAGCGCAGGGCATCCCCCTGGCTAACTGATACATATATATATATATGCTATACGCAACTGGGACACGCTAACCACCTCCTGGGGCACCACCAGCTGGGTTAAAGCCACGACCAGCTGTAAAACCTGGGTTTCCTGAAAACAACACAAACAAGGAAAAAAACTAAGCCCCAGAGGGACATGGGGTCAAATCCCAGTACGGAGAGAAACTAATATAGCAAAAGAATGCATAAGATAAAATGCAGATGCAATGCACGAGACACCGGATAACAACAGAAGGCTCAACCGACAAGGGAGCTAAGGAACTCGAGCACAGCTCCAAAAATCTGCAACAACAGTGGCCACGGGGTGTGTTCACAGTGTGGTAATGAGCCACTCACCGTGATACAACACCCGAATACCAGATGCATCAAACAACTCAACCTGCCGTTGCCTCGCCCATGAACTGTGGTAGTTAACCACTCGGCGCATGGTGGCTAACGATCCCAGCAGGGAGATGAGAGTACGGTATCGCCGATCGCCCTCACATCCTGGTAAGAAGCAACAACAGCAATACAAGATACAAGGCTGCAAAATACGATACACAAGGGATCTGAAATATGCGTGAACAAATGCGTGTATGTAATTCACATGAAACAGCTAGCATAAAGACCAATGCTCAGCAAGCAATACACAGATAGGTTCACCGAAACATCCCAGCAGTCACGCATAATATCTCACGCCACTTCCAAGCTACATCAAGCTCAAATACGTACCTTATACTTTTGTGCAACAATTACTACAAAATAGATTCCTCGAAGGAACGTAGCAAATCACGGCCTGCACAAAGTCTGTGACCCCACACGCACGGCCAAAATACAGCAGCTTCGAGCTTTCGATCCAGCCAACTATAGCTTCCAAAATGGGTACGAAATGAAAGATCTTTCCAAGAGGAGTCCAACGCTACCTCGAACGTGAAAAATGGTGGCCAGAATCAACGGGAATCGCCGGATAAAATCTACGATGAATAGTACCCGAGGGTTTGAGAACAGAGAATGAAGGTCGAGAGAAATTGCTAAGTATGAGATCTGGTAAAAATAAAACGAAGCCAACGCTTCCTATTTAAAGGCGTGAGAAGTATGTTTACAAAACTCACCGACAGAAATAGATCTCACAACCAACGCGCGCTAAACACAACCAAGACCCCAAAACGACGTCGCACAAAACCTCGGAGAAAGCTGGTCAAAAAGCGTTGAAAGATGGAAACACGCTACAGGAGAGTTGACCAACTTTGACATCTGTTTTCAATAATCCAACCAGACCTCATCGCTGCGAACAGATCTCTCACTAGTGTTACTCCCAGAAACGACGACGTAGCAACTTATTAAAACGTCGGCGTTTAGGAACCAATGCATAAACCCGCAATACACAAAACAGATCTGCGAACAGATCTCTCACTAGTGTTACTCCCAGAAACGACGACGTAGCAACTTATTAAAACGTCGGCGTTTAGGAACCAATGCATAAACCCGCAATACACAAAACAGATCTCTCCGCTCACGAGCAGATCTCATGCCAGCGCTATGCCAGATCTCTCCCACAAGCGCTAATCAAAACGACACCGTTCTTACTTATCCAAACGACAGCGTTTCTAGCCTAAAAAAATACGCTAGAACCAGATCTGGTACCCAAAGCTGTTTGCAAACTCTTCCGAAACCTGGAAGTAAACCTCGGATCTCGGTCGGAAACGATCGAAACGGGCACACCATGCAGTCTAACAACGAAATCAACGTACAGCTTCGCCATCTTCTTCAACGAGAAGGTCATCCCATAGGGAATAAAATTTGCAGACTTCGACAGACGGTCTACAACCACCCAAATAGCATCGCATCCTCTGATGGAACGAGGCAGATGCGTCACGAAATCCATAGCAATGTGCTCCCAATTCCATTGGGGCACTTCCAAACTCTGCAACAGACCACCAGGTCTCATCCTTTCGACCTTAACCATCTGACAATTCAAACAACGAGCAACAAAACCAGAAACGTCACTCTTTAGGCCAGCCCACCAAAAGTGCGGCTTCAAAGCATGGTACATCTTCCGTGCACCAGGATGAACACTATGTCTGCTACAGTGCGCTTCTCGAAGGATTTCCTCCTTCAAATCAATCAAATTGGGCACAACCAACCTGCCTCGGAAATGCAAACAACCATCGGAAGAGACAGTATAGTCCTCAAGCTCGCCAGCCCTGACCTTCAACTTCAACTCGTGGATAGACGGATCGGTCCTTTGAGCTGCTCGAATGGTGGAAACAATCTGTGGCTCCACTTGCAAAGAAGAAACCACCACACAATCCTCAGCCGGGTAAAATCTCCAACCCGTAGTGTTAAGATGCTCTTGGTCCTTGGAGATGTACAACGAAGCAAGCATCTCACTAGCCTTCCTGCTCAAAGCATCGGCCACTACGTTCGACTTCCCAGGCTGGTACTTAATCTCACAATCAAAATCCTTTAGCAGCTCCATCCACCATCGCTGTCTCATGTTCAAGTCAGGCTGCGAAAACAGATACTGCAAACTCTTGTGGTCGGAGTACACCACAAACTGCTCGCCATACAGGTAGTGACGCCAGATCTTCAATGAAAAGACCACTGCTGCTAACTCCAAATCATGGACTGGGTAACGAGTCTCGTGCGGTTTCAACTGCCGCGAGGCATACGCAATGACTCGACCATTCTGCATCAACACACAACCAAATTAATTAAGCGAAGCGTCAGAACAAACAACAAAACCACCTGAACCGGACGGCAGAGCCAACACAGGCGCAGTAGTCAACTTTTCCTTGAGTATCTGAAAAGCATTCTCGCACTGCTCAGTCCATACAAATCTCTTGTCCTTCTGTGTTAATTGAGTCATCGGCTTTGCTATACTTGAGAATCCCTCAATAAAGTGACGATAATAGCCCGCCAGACCCAAGAAACTGCGAATCTCGGAAACATTCCTGGGACGCTCCCAGTTCAAAACTGCATCAACCTTGCTAGGATCCACCGAAATCCCCTCGGCTGAAATCACATGTCCCAAGAATACGACGCGATCCAACCAGAACTCACACTTGGAAAACTTTGCATACAGTTGCTGGTCTCTCAGTGTCTGAAGGACAATCCGCAAATGCTCCTTGTGCTCCAAAGGAGTCTTCGAATAGACTAAGATGTCGTCGATGAACACGATCACAAACTGATCGATAAACTCGCGGAAAACTCGGTTCATCAAATCCATAAAGACTGCAGGTGCGTTGGTCAAACCAAACGGCATCACTAAAAACTCAAAATGTCCATACCTCGTACGAAATGCAGTCTTCGCGACATCTTGTTCTCTCACCCTCAGCTGATGGTACCCGGAACGAAGATCAATCTTTGAATACACCGCAGAACCTTGCAACTGATCAAACAGATCATCGATTCTCGGCAACGGGTACTTGTTCTTGACAGTGGCTTTATTTAGCTGGCGAAAATCAATGCACATCCGCATTGAGCCATCCTTCTTCTTCACAAACAGAATGGGCGCTCCCCACGGTGACATACTAGGTCGGATAAAACCTTTCTCCAGCAAATCATCTAACTGCACCTTGAGTTCTCTCAACTCCGCAGGCGCCAGTCGATAAGGAGCACGCGAAAATGGAGCTGTGCCAAGCACCAGCTCTATGCTGAAGTCAATCTCCCGTCTCGGGGGAAAACCAGGAATCTCCTCCGGAAAAACGTCGGGAAAGTGTCGCACCACGGGAACGTCACTGAGCTGAACACGGGAAGAAGAAGACGCATCCAAAGCGTAGATCATAAAGACAGCATTTCCCAAAGACAACAAGCTAAACATCTCCATCGCTGAAACCAATGGAATCTTCGATCGTGAATCCTGACCGTAGAAGTCCCACTTCTCGCCAGACATAGGCCTAAAACGCACAATCCCATGGAAGCATTCCACGGAAGCCCTATAGTTGGACAGCACATCCATCCCAACTATGCAATCGAAATCCCAAAGCATCAAACGGATCAATTTCGCTAATAGGACATGCTCACCAAACCGCAACACGCCATCCAACAAAACCTCCTGGGAGAACAGGCTCACACCACTAGGGGTAGAAATAGAAACGGCATCGCGCAAAGGGACGGTACACAGACCATGCTCAATAACAATAGAATTAGAAATAAACGAATGCGATCCACCGGTGTCAAACAACACACGAGCAGGAAAGTCAAAGACAAGACATGTACCTCCAATCACCCGGTTCGGTGTCTCCTCGGCCTGCTCCTTCGTGATGGCGTTAACCTGAGCATGCTGGGGTCCTGAGAAGAAAGGCTGAGACGACTGCACAAAGCGCGAAGGGCCAGGCTGCTGAAACGGCCTAAACTGAGTCTCACCCAATCGGGGCTGCTGAAACTGCTGAGAAAGGCCCCTAGATTGACCTCCACGACCTTGAGGCTGGGCCACGATCGGCTGTGATCCAGCTGACGGACACACTCTCGAAATGCCCGTATTGACCACAAAGGTTGCAGGAACCCTGCACACCAACACACTTCGTGGAAGGATGCTTCCCACCGCAAAAGCCACAAAACTCAGTCCGAGATCCACTGCTACTCGAACTGCCAGAACCAGAAGAGCCAGAACCCGACTTCTTCTTGAACTGCTGACCTCGGGGTCGAAACCTCTGATGGCCAGACTGTTGCGCCACCTGTGGCTGCTGTTGCTGCTGGGGCTGATTGGCTTACTGGGAGGACTGAGAAGACTGCGCTCCCTGAATGGCAGGACGACCACCCTGTGGTTCCTGTTGCTGACGAGCACTATGACTCCACATGCCCTCCTCGAGATCAAGGGCACTATCCACTGCCTCAGCATACGTTTTGGGTTTGCTGGTCAACACCATCTGATAAAGCTCATCATTCAAACCCTCAATAAATCGAGTCAGCTTGGCCCTCTACCGGCCAGAAACATGGGGAACATACGCCAACAAGGAAGAGAACCGACGTGCATACTCCCTCACGGACATGGAGCCCTGCTCCAAACGATCAAACTCCCGCTCACGGGCGTTCACATAAGATTCCGGTACATACTCCTACCGAAAGGTGGTACAGAAACTATCCCAAGAGATCCCAACTCCAGTCTCCAGCAAAGTACTCGAAGCACCTCGCCACCAGCGCTCTGCGGCCTTCCTAAGCAAGAGAGTCACTAAACTCAGCCGAAGATCGTCATCATACTGAACCCGGTCGAAAATAGCAATAACATTCCGGAGCCACGAATCTGCATCCTCACTGGACTCATCACCATTGAAGACTGGAGGGTTCATCCTCTGAAACCGAGCGATCACCACATCCATCCGCTCCATCGGGGGAGGCAAATCACCAACTTCCTTCTCCTCACTAACACGAGTATGGCTGTGAGCACTACGCCTATCCTCGTTCTGTCCTGCTGATTCCTCAAACTGCCCCCTACCTCTACCACGACGTCTAGGCAGCATCTACGAAAACGCTCAACAAGATCAAGCAAAACAGAACAAATACGGCATAGATAGCATATAACACAGAAATAAGCAGCACGTAGTCACATAGTCAAGCACACGTAAAACACAACACTGTGCCTAGACTCGATTGTGATCAAATAAATTGATCTTATCCCAGCTTAAGCTATGATAACAAAAATTTCAAGCCTCGTGCTCTAACATGATTTCCGACCCGAAAATGCAAACGAAACCTTCAAATAGAACTCCGAAAACCCAGAATTCTCCAAAAACCGATTAATTCAACACTTAATCTAATATTAAAATTTCAGGTCTCACATAGTACGTCGTCGTTTGGATTAGTTGGAAAGACAGCATTTGGATTGACGAAGAAGACTCAGCTGTGAGTTGCTCTAGCGTCAACTGTGTGAGAGATCTGTTTTTGCATTGCGAACAGATGTTGGTTGTTGTTCAGCTGAGTAGCGGGTGACATGTCCAGTTGCGACAGTAGTTCTATGTGACGTCGTTTGAGTTAGTAGAGATCTGTTCTGGCTTAGAGAGAGATCTGTTGCAAAATCTGTTTGTGAGCGGGAATATCAGTTGCGATAGTTGAAGTGTTGGTGGATACTGTTTCTTCAGCTGTGATCAGCTTTGACTTATATTAGAGGACTTGGTCTTCGATTTGAGTATCCAGTTTCCATACATATAATATTTCCCGATTGCCAAGTTCTATCGCGATACCCTAGCTACCGTTCACCGAAACTTATCTTCTTCGATTGCCGGAGGTACACAGCTCCGGTGAGAGTGAGAGTGGTAGCGTTGTACTCCTCTTGCTGAGACGCTTCGTTTTGATATTGTTTTCGAACGTTTGCTTGAAGCTGGCGAGGTGTGCGAAGACATCTCCCTTGTGTAGTCTGTTAGCATAAGCGTCGGGTTTCGCTCCTAGCTTTTTGGGGTAAGTAAAGTTCCAACCTTTAAGCTTGTTAGAGCTTTCTGTTGAGTTAGAGAGGTAGGATTAGCGCTGGTGGAGTTCCGAAATCCCAGCTGCTGTTTTCTGTGCTTCGATCCCTGAGGTTTTATGTGTTACCGTTGAGCAGGTGGTGGATCTGTGTGCTCGGGACGTCATTATGGCAATCTGATTGTAGTAATTGTGAGGATTGAGAATTCAAAATAGTGATTAATCGGATTTGTATAGGATTAGTCACTAGATTTTGTATTTTCAGATTTCAGACTTTAGGATTTTGGTGAAGTCTGGTTGGTTAATTTCAGATTTCTCCTAGAGATGTTGTGCTTCACGTTGTAGGTTTCTATCGGGTGAAATCCATTTGAAATTGGAGTTGAATTGATGATTTTTGATAGGAGTCTGTTTCTCCTAGTGTTCAGATGTGAACGCTTGGTTTTAGAACTAGCGGGTGAGGCCTGGATGATCGATTGTGGCGTGGGAGTGAAACGCCGTCGTTTCGCCTTTTCAGATGTCAACGTGGGGCAACACAGCTGGAGAGTAGCGAGAGATCTGTTAGCGCTAGCATGTGGACATGAGCAGATGTCATGTTGGTCAACTATGGAGTTGACTGCTGGTGCGTTAGCGTGTTCAGATGTCGTTTGTTAGAGAGAGATCTGTTTTCAGCTGTGTAAGCGATACAGCGTCGTTTCGATAAGTTGTAGCGACGTCATTTGATGTAGTGCCTTAGCAAGGCATGGAGAGATCTGATCAGCGATGAGCGCTAGAACTGTTTCAGATGTCGTTCCAGCGATGCTGTTTTGAGTTAGTTAGCGGGAACCCTGTTACGTCGTCGTTTTGACTTGTTTCGCTGGTTTAGCGTTAGCGCTGAGAGATCTGATGGATATGTGAGCGGTGGTTTCAGGTTCGAGAGATCTGTTTGCACTAGGATTTGATGCGATGGATCTGATCAGTACCAGAAGATGATTTTGGTGAAGGAATCTGTGCAAGTCGGTGGCTGGTGAATTTATATGCTAAGTAGGGATGAACACTTAGTCATTTTTCACCCGACATTTCCTATCTTCTCATTTGAAACCCTCGTTCGGTACTATTCATCCGTAGCCTATTTCCGTCGTTTGCCGTCAATTCCCGCCGTCGTTTGGAACATGTTAGGTGGCGCTAGACTCCTCTCGAGTTTCTCTTTCGATTGATAATAGCTATGAGGCTTGAATCGACCTTGGAGAGGATCGCGACGTGGCTGTCGAGTTCGTGTAGCTTCGTGATTTTTGGAGCTTTGGTTCTCTTGTGTTGTAACAGCTTTTGAATTTAAGGTCTTAAGATGTTTCTGCCGTGGTTGAGGAAGCCAGAAGAAAGCTGAATTGCGCCGGTTGGAACTGCCTTGCTTTTGAGAAATCTGTAGAGGTAGAATCAGTAGCTGTGAGGTACGAACTGAGCAGCTGTAAACAGCTATGAGCATGAACATGTGTATAATTCGGGTTATGAGATCTGATGAAATTTTTATGCGTTTTACGTGAAACAAATTTGATGAATTAATTTATTTTATATTCTGTTTTGCGTGAATTATGCATGTAGAAATCAGATATGAATTTCTTGGCATACATGCATACATATTGAGCCTTCCAATTGATTGATGACCTGATTGAGAGCCACGTTGTTACCGAAAGACTGATTTGTCATGCCTGAGAGGTCCAACGCTGTCATCGGAGTGGTGACCGACTGAGTCGTCGTGTCTGAATACCATCGAGCTGTGATATAGGCTGACGGGCCTCGATGATCACAGACCGATGATATCCCCGGTTGATACACTGTGCGGGTATAGAGGCTCGACTGAGATGATTTTCCAGTTGATACTCTGGTCAAGATACCCGATTCCTTTGACAGCCTCATGCATTTCATAACTTGATTTATAGCATGTTGCATGATTTGCAGTTTTAGATGGCTCTTCGTACTGAGGCTTGACCTCGTATTTTTCTTTTCCTGCTTTTGTGTTTCTTGGGTCTGTGTTGCCCATTTGCAGGATCTTTAGGTAACCAGGTTGGACAGAGTGGAGTGCCAGCTGGTCGATCCCTGTTCCCTTGAGTCCCAGTTTATTTTATTATGTATTGAACCAGGGGATGCCCCGAGTCTTTATGTATTTTGGGGATAGCTGTTGTTTATTAGTTGTTGTTACCTGTTGTTGTATGAGTTTCAAGTTAACTCGTATTTTGATTATGAATATTTTGAATGACGATTTGAGTTCAGGCCCAAATTATTTCGAAAAAATTTTTAAGCCCTGTTTTACGTTTCCGTGATTATGTGCTTATTTGTGTTCTAATACTTGTGTTATGTATTGAACCAGGGGATGCCCCGAGTCTTTATGTATTTTGGGGATAGCTGTTGTTTATTAGTTGTTGTTACCTGTTGTTGTATGAGTTTCAAGTTAACTCGTATTTTGATTATGAATATTTTGAATGACGATTTGAGTTCAGGCCCAAATTATTTCGAAAAAATTTTTAAGCCCTGTTTTACGTTTCCGTGATTATGTGCTTATTTGTGTTCTAATACTTGTGGGTTAGCATGGGGCCTGACATTTTGGTATCAGAGCTTAAACTTGGATAATCTCGATTTCCTTTGATCACACACGAGTCTAGGAATTGAGTTTTGACTTGATTTCATACTTGACTCTGTGACTTATGTGAATTGATATCTTTATTGATGATATATCTGCTATGAGATCTTACCTTGAGCATTGTTTAGATGCCGCCGAGGAGAGGTAGAGGTAGGAATACTAGACGTACCACGGAGGAGTCTAGGGCCTCGGATAGTGATGAAGGCAATCGGCAGGTTGAGGATGTTACGAGACAGATAGGCGAGATGGAGCTAGTCTTGGCTAGGTTTCAGCGGACGAACCCTCCTACGTTTGTGGGTGCTGAGGGAGGCTTGATGGCTGAAGGTTGGCTAGTTCAGATGGAAGAGTTGTTTGATACCTTGGAGTACTCTCCTGAGAAGAGATTGAAGCTAGCGGTGTTGCAGTTGAGAGATAATGCGCAGCACGGGTGGAGAGGTACTTCCCGTATCTTGCGAGAGAGTGGGGCTGTGATTACCTGGGAGAGCTTCTGTGCAGCGTTCCGACAGGAGTATACCCCGGAGTCCTACTACAACAGTCGCGAGCGTGAGTTCGACAATCTGAAGCAAGGGGACATGAGAGTAGCTGAGTATGCCCGACAGTTCTCTTCGCTCTTGATGTATGTACCACATGTAGCTAACCAGGAGAGGACTAAGAGGAACAAGTTTCTGAAAGGTTTGAGGCCTGATTTGTTCCGGATGGTGTTGTCTGGTTCACCTACGACTTATGCTGAGGCCGTGGATTGGGCTGTTGATATTGAGGAGAGTTTGTTGGAGGCACAGGCTCCGGGTCAGCCGTCGGTGGGGCGCATTTCTCATCCAGTGCAGAATGTGTTGCAATCGTTTCAGTCTCCTCAAGGGTCGCAGCAATCGAATCGCGAAAAGTATTGTTTGTCCCTGTTTTTCAAAGGAACTTAGCAGCCGCTGTTTAAAATGAGCGATTAAACTTTTGCGCACTGCTATGGAGCTGCAATAGCTCAATGTTCTTGAACACATAAAAAAAACTCACCAGAAGAGCACCGGAGACAGATCTGGTATGATTTAAAATCATGCGGAAAATACCAGAACTGAATCCTATATTTTAAAACAACTCAAACAGATTTATGTACAACATAAATCTGTTCGAGACTTGCTAGTGCTTGTGTGCTAACTGTGAGCGATGCTAAGTATAAAATGCAAGTGCTGAATTATGCGTGTGTTATGCGAGAATGCTAAAGTAAATATGCAATGCTGAAAGCTTAAAGAAATAGACCGATACACAGCATATTTATTTCTGGAAGTTCGAACCTCAATGTCCTACATCTCCCCTTCTTCCACCTCGGAAGGATCCACTAGAAGATTTGATCTTACAACTCGTGTACAGACCCAATCCCACAACCAGCAGCTGTGAGAACTCCTAGACTCCACAAATGCACACCAGCCGCAACTGTGTGACTAACTACATACACATGAGTTTAACGTCATCGTGCTTGGACGGGACTGTTGGAAAACGTTTTGAGATTCATTCACCAATGGATGTGAATGAATCTCTGTGTGTGAGATTTGATACAATGAAACGCTCAACTCTCTGTTTCTCACACACTAGGGAAATTGCTCTATACAAGCTAATTCTAGCTCCACTATCAACTGCAATTAAGCTCTCTCTAGAATGATGGTTGACAGCTTCACCTTTTAGATTCATTTTCCCTCTGTTGTTGTCTTCTATTGATTTTCTTTTCTGTGCAACAACAACTCTCTGGTTTCACAACCTCTCGAACTCTTCTTCAATGGCGCTGCCTTTGTATATAAAGCCTCTGTACAATTAATCCCGTTGGACACAAAATTCTTCCCGTTCAAATATGTTCTGTAAAGTACCGACAGGGAATAGTACTTCTGTCCTTTTCTTTTGCAGGCTTCTTGTCATTTTCGCCATTTGAATTAAGATCAGTAGTTGACATCCAGCACTCGTAAATCGTCAACTGCTTCGCTGTTGATTCAAGTCTACTACTGCTTTGCGCTTCTGCTGAATTCTTTGTCGACTGGATATGCGAAGCACTGTAGCCTTCGACTAAATTAATCTTGCGACTGGATTCATAACACAACAGCTGGTTCATTGTAGCTCACGACTGGATGTGCTGTTGCTTGCGTCTGGTTGTTCAGCTGGTAGAAGCGATATGCTTGCAGCTGGTTGTCCAGTCGTTGGTTTCAAATGCTTGCGACTGGACTTCCCACGACTGGGTAGATCAAACAATGTCGTATCAACTTATTCAAACGACATCGTTTGCTATGCATCCTCGACTGGTTTAATGTAACGCTGAAGCTCTCGTCTGGATGTACTGTATCTTCCTGCTGGTATCTTGCGACTGCTGGATATCAACGCAAAGAGCATCTGCTGAATCTTTAGCGCGAAGGCAAAACGCTGTCGTACCAACTTATGTAAACGACATCGTTTTGCAATCGCCAACTCCAAATTCCCTCGACTGGTTGAAGCTCTCTGCTGATAGATCTTCCTACTGATTGTGATGTCACTGCTGATGACATCAACACTTAGCGCTCCAGCTGCTTTCTTCATCTGCTGATTCTTTAGCACGACGTCGCTTTATCTCTTGCGCTTCTCTTCACATCTGCTGAATCATATGCGCTTGCGCTACTGCTGGTCTTTCTTCATCTGCTGATTGTGATGACGTCATCCTTGCTGCTCACAGCTATCTCCATTATATATGCTGACGTCATCACTGCTGTTACCAGCTCTTGTTAGCGCTCCAGCTGGTTCAAGCTCTCTAAGCAATAATCACATCTACTGGTCTGAATTGGCCTCCGCCTGATTACGAACAATTTATTCAACTTTGGATGTCTCCATTGCTAATCCAGCTGCCGTCTAAATGTATGCACCAAACCAACTGCTGAAATTTAACTTGAACCATCGGCTGGACAGATTCTTCGACTTTTCATCATCTTATTCGATCCTGGAATCCGTACACTCAAGTGGAGTTGTTAGAAACACAATAACAGGTTTTGTGTAATTCAAAACTTAATCAGGATCTGTCAAAACAGATCCATCAATCTCTCCCTTTTTGATTTACACAAAACCTTAAATAAACGATGCATGTTCTAACAATTCTCTCCCTTTTTGTGGGAATCAAAAAGAGAGCGAACTGCTGGTCTTCCCGATATTTAAAACAAAAACTCTCCCTACACTGTTACAACAAAAACAATGTAACAGCAGGAGTTTTAAATTTGAAAAGCAAAAACAGCATTTGGGAAGCACCGTATGCAAGAACTATATGATTTTGGAAATGGAGCTGATGCATAACTCAAATTAACAAAGACAGTGACGCCACTCTCCCTGTCTTTTATAACATGAGCTGAAAACAATTTTAAAAACAAAGATTTTGGCACCAGCTGAAAATCCGCAAAACAAACAGTTCGAAAATTATCAGAGCACAAAACAATGTTTCAAGTCAGCATGTACTACTGAGTTACTTAAATATGAAGAACCAGTAAACAGAGAACAGCTCAGATTTTTCCTTCTTCTATCTCGCCCCATGTGCTTGTCGCTGAGCCTCGCTCCAAGTGATCTTACAGCACAACAAAAATAGAAGCTTGGCATCTGCCCGGGACTCGCGCATCCCGACAGTTCATCAAGCGAAAAACCGGTTCTACATTAAAACAGATTAACTGGCCTTCATAGACAAGCTTCTCAAAATAGTTAAAACATTAAAAGCATAGCACATGTGTTTTAAAATCAGTGCTCGTTCAAGAACAACCTGCTCTGATACCAATTGTTGGTCCCTGTTTTTCAAAGGAACTTAGCAGCCGCTGTTTAAAATGAGCGATTAAACTTTTGCGCGCTACTACGGAGCTGCAATAGCTCAATGTTCTTGAACACATAAAAACTCACCAGAAGAGCACCGGAGATAGTTCTGGTATGATTTAAAAATCATGCGGAAAATACCAGAACTGAATCCTATAATTTAAAACAACTCAAACAGATTTATGTACAACATAAATCTGTTCGAGACTTTCTAGTGCTTGTGTGCTAACTGTAAGCGATGCTAAGTATAAAATGCAAGTGCTGAATTATGCGTGTGTTATGCGAGAATGCTAAAGTAAATATGCAATGCTGAAAGCTTAAAGAAATAGACCGATACACAGCATATTTGTTTCTGGAAGTTCGAACCTCAATGTCCTACATCTCCCCTTCTTCCACCTCGGAAGGATCCACTAGAAGATTTGATCTTACAACTCGTGTACAGACCCAGTCCCACAACCAGCAGCTGTGAGAACTCCTAGACTCCACAAATGCACACCAGCCGCAACTGTGTGACTAACTACATACACATGAGTTTAACGTCATCGTGCTTGGACGGGACTGTTGGAAAACGTTTTGAGATTCATTCACCAATGGATGTGAATGAATCTCTGTGTGTGAGATTTGATACAATGAAACGCTCAACTCTCTGTCTCTCACACACTAGGGAAATTGCTCTATACAAGCTAATTCTAGCTCCACTGTCAACTGCAATTAAGCTCTCTCTAGAATGATGGTTGACAGCTTCACTTTAGATTCATTTTCCCTCTGTTGTTGTCTTCTATTGATTTTCTTTTCTATGCAACAACAACTCTCTGGTTTCACAACCTCTCGAACTCTTCTTCAATGGTGCTGCCTTTGTATATAAAGCCTCTGTACAATAAATCCCGTTGGACACAAAATTCTTCCCGTTCAAATATGTTCTGTAAAGTACCGACAGGGAATAGTACTTGTGTCCTTTTCTTTTGCAGGCTTCTTGTCGTTTTCGTCATTTGAATTAAGCTCAGCAGTTGACATCTAGCTCTCGTAAATCGTCAACTACTTCGCTGCTGATTCAAGTCTACTACTGCTTTGCGCTTCTGCTGAATTCTTTGTCGACTGGATATGCGAAGCACTGTAGCCTTCGACTGGATTAATCTTGCGACTGGATTCATAACGCAACAGTTGGTTCATTGTAGTTCACGACTGGATGTGCTGTTGCTTGCGTCTGGTTGTTCAGCTGGTAGAAGCGATATGCTTGCAGCTGGTTGTCCAGTCGTTGGTTTCAAATGCTTGCGACTGGACTTCCCACGACTGGGTAGATCAAACAATGTCGTATCAACTTATTCAAACGACATCGTTTGCTATGCATCCTCGACTGGTTGAATGTAACGCTGAAGCTCTCGTCTGGATGTACTGTAGCTTCCTGCTGGTATCTTGCGACTGCTGGATATCAACGCAAAGAGCATCTGCTGAATCTTTAGCACAAAGTCAAAACGCTGTCGTACCAACTTATGTAAACGACATCGTTTTGCAATCGCCAACTCCAAATTCCCTCGACTGGTTGAAGCTCTCTGCTGATAGATCTTCCTACTGATTGTGATGTCACTGCTGATGAAATCAACACTTAGCGCTCCAGCTGCTTTCTTCATCTGCTGATTCTTTAGCACGACGTCGCTTTATCTCTTGCGCTTCTCTTCACATCTACTGAATCATATGCGCTTGCGCTACTGCTGGTCTTTCTTCATCTGCTGATTGTGATGACGTCATCCTTGCTGCTCACAGCTATCTCAATTATATATGCTGACGTCATCACTGCTGTTACCAGCTCTTGTTAGCGCTCCAGCTGGTTCAAGCTCTCTAAGCAATAATCACATCTGCTGGTCTGAATTGGCCTCCGCCTGATTACGAACAACTGATTCAACTTTGGACGTCTCCATTGCTAATCCAGCTGCCGTCTAAATGTATGCGCCAAACCAACTGCTGAACTTTAACTTGAACCATCGGCTGGACAGATTCTTCGACTGTTCATCATCTTATTCGATCCTGGAATCTGTACACTCAAGTGGAATTGTTAGAAACACAATAACAGGTTTTGTGTAATTCAAAACTTAATCAGGATCTGTCAAAACAGATCCATCAATCTCTCCCTTTTTGATTTACACAAAACCTTAAATAAACGATGCATGTTCTAACAATTCTCTCCCTTTTTGTGGGAATCAAAAAGAGAGCGAACTGCTGGTCTTCCCGATATTTAAAACAAAAACTCTCCCTACACTGTTACAACAAAAACAATGTAACAGCAGGAGTTTTAAATTTGAAAAGCAAAAACAGCATTTGGGAAGCACCGTATGCAACAATATATGATTTTGAAAACTGGCATCAGCTGGAATCCGCAAAAACAGAACATTTAAAACAAATCAGAGCAACGAAATATTTCAAATGAACAGGTGCTACTGAGTTACTTAAATATATGAAGAACCAGTACAGATAAAAGCTCAGATTTTTCCTTCTTCTATCTCGCCCCATGTGCTTGTCACTGAGCCTCGCTCCAAGTGATCTTACAGCACAACGAAAATAGAAGCTTGGCATCTGCCCGGGACTCGCGCATCCCGACAGTTCATCAAGCGAAAAACCGGTTCTAAAACAGATTAACTGGCCTTCATAGACAAGCTTCTCAAAATAGTTAAAACATTAAAAGCATAGCACATGTGTTTTAAAATCAGTGCTCGTTCAAGAATAACCTGCTCTGATACCAATTGTTGGTCCCTGTTTTTCAAAGGAACTTAGCAGCCGCTGTTTAAAATGAGCGATTAAACTTTTGCGCGCTGCTACGGAACTGCAATAGCTCAAAGTTCTTGAACACATAAAAAAAAAACTCACTAGAAGAGCACCGAAGACAGATCTGGTATGATTTAAAAATCATGCGGAAAATACCAGAACTGAATCCTATATTTTAAAACAACTCAAACAGATTTATGTACAACATAAATCTGTTCGAGACTTGCTAGTGCTTGTGTGCTAACTGTATGCGATGCTAAGTATAAAATGCAAGTGCTGAATTATGCGTGTGTTATGCGAGAATGCTAAAGTAAATATGCAATGCTGAAAGCTTTATGCGATGCTAAGTATAAAATGCAAGTGCTGAATTATGCGTGTGTTATGCGAGAATGCTAAAGTAAATATGCAATGCTGAAAGCTTAAAGAAATAGACCGATACACAGCATATTTGTTTCTGGAAGTTCGGACCTCAATGTCCTACATCTCCCCTTATTCCACCTCGGAAGGATCCACTAGAAGATTTGATCTTACAACTCGTGTACAGACCCAATCCCACAACCAGCAGCTGTGAGAACTCCTAAACTCCACAAATGCACACCAGCCGCAACTGTGTGACTAACTACATACACATGAGTTTAACGTCATCGTGCTTGGACGGGACTGTTAGAAAACGTTTTGAGATTCATTCACCAATGGATGTGAATGAATCTTTGTGTGTGAGATTTGATACAATGAAACGCTCAACTCTCAGTTTCTCACACACTAGGGAAATTGCTATACAAGCTAATTCTAGCTCCACTGTCAACTGCAATTAAGCTCTCTCTAGAATGATGGTTGACAGCTTCACTTTAGATTCATTTTCCCTCTGTTGTTGTCTTCTATTGATTTTCTTTTCTGTGCAACAACAACTCTCTGGTTTCACAACCTCTCGAACTCTTCTTCAATGGCGCTGCCTTTGTATATAAAGCCTCTGTACAATAAATCCCGTTGGACACAAAATTCTTCCCGTTCAAATATGTTCTGTAAATTACCGACAGGGAATAGTACTTGTGTCCTTTTCTTTTGCAGGCTTCTTGTCGTTTTCGCCATTTGAATTAAGCTCAGCAGTTGACATCCAGCTCTCGTAAATCGTCAACTTCTTCGCTGCTGATTCAAGTCTACTACTGCTTTGCGCTTCTGCTGAATTCTTTGTCTACTGGATATGCGAAGCACTGTAGCCTTCGACTGGATTAATCTTGCGACTAGATTCATAACGCAACAGCTGGTTCATTGTAGCTCACGACTGGATGTGCTGTTGCTTGCGTCTGGTTGTTCAGCTGGTAGAAGCGATATGCTTGCAGCTGGTTGTCCAGTCGTTGGTTTCAAATGCTTGCGACTGGACTTCCCACGACTGGGTAGATCAAACAATGTCGTATCAACTTATTCAAATGACATCGTTTGCTATGCATCCTCGACTGGTTGAATGTAACGCTGAAGCTCTCGTCTGGATGTACTGTAGCTTCCTGCTGGTATCTTGCGACTGCTGGATATCAACGCAAAGAGCATCTGCTGAATCTTTAGCGCGAAGGCAAAACGCTGTCGTACCAACTTATGTAAACGACATCGTTTTGCAATCGCCAACTCCAAATTCCCTCAATTGGTTGAATCTCTCTGCTGATAGATCTTCCTGCTGATTGTGATGTCACTGCTGATGACATCAACACTTAGCGCTCCAGCTGCTTTCTTCATCTGCTGATTCTTTAGCACGACGTCGCTTTATCTCTTGCGCTTCTCTTCACATCTGCTGAATCATATGCGCTTGCGCTACTGCTGGTCTTTCTTCATCTGCTGATTGTGATGACGTCATCCTTGCTGCTCACAGCTATCTCCATTATATATGCTGACGTCATCACTGCTGTTACCAGCTCTTTTTAGCGCTCCAGCTGGTTCAAGCTCTCTAAGAAATAATCACATCTGCTGGTCTGAATTGGCCTCCGCCTGATTACGAACAACTGATTCAACTTTGGACGTCTCCATTGCTAATCCAGCTACCGTCTAAATGTATGCACCAAACCAACTGCTGAACTTTAACTTGAACCATCGGCTGGACAGATTCTTCGACTGTTCATCATCTTCTTCGATCCTGGAATCTGTACACTCAAGTGGAATTGTTAGAAACACAATAACAGGTTTTGTGTAATTCAAAACTTAATCAGGATCTGTCAAAACAGATCCATCAAGTATAGACCTCGAGGGAAGCAGTTCAAGAAGAAGGCTTATTCGAGTTCCTCAGGTTCTGTGAGTTCTGGTAGCAGTGGTTCGGGCAATGTGTTTTGCGGACAGTGCGAAGGGAAGCATGATACTTTGCAGTTTCGTGGTGTTTGAGGTCTTTGTCATCTTTGTGGTCAGTCGGGACATTTTGCAAGAGCGTGTCCTTCGATAGGAGGACAGCCTTTGAGTCAGTCGCAGCAAGGTTCCGCTAGTGGCTCTTCACAGCGACAGCAGCCTTTCGTTCAGTCCCTGTGATCTGGATTCAACCCCATGAACCGTCTAGGTTTGGAGGATCTTCTAGACCTCAGTTTCAGATACCGCAACAGGCGCAGGCGAATGACTTGACGAGAGAGCAGGCTGATGAGATGCCTGGTATAGTTATCGCAGGTACATGTTCTGTAACGCCCAGAAATCCTAATTACGTGAATTGAATGCATAACTAGGAGAAAAACTTTATGTTAGCATGATTTTCATGTCATTTATGTGTTTACATGATGATTTTATGCCTTGCCTTATGCATGTCACTTTACGGTACGGTTTGAGACCGGTAAACGGGGCCGGAGACGACCAAATCGAAAATATTTTAATTTGTTATCACATAGACATATTTTAAATCAAAATATTTTTATTTTATGCACCATTTCGTTTTTTTACTCTAAAATATGTGCCAATGGCTGGGAGACCCGTTTTTCGCCTATACGGGATATTTTTATGACTTTTACTACATTTTTAAATTTGAGAGGCCCTATATTACGAAAATTAAAGGCTTGAAGTCTGTTTTTAAATGTTTTAAGCCTTTTTAATTAAGAGGATGGGCTAGTATATTGATGGGCTTTTATTTCCTTAAATAAAACAAGGTAGAAGGGCTTTTTGTACAATTTTCATTAACCCTTCTCCCTAATTTCGAAATTTACCCTAGCCTCTCCTCTCATCAGCCAACTTCAGCCTCCATCCTCCCCAAGGTGACCAAACTCTTGCAAGTTTTGGATTGAAACTCTAAGGTGTGGTCTTCTCCATTGTCCTACGCTCCGGTATCGCGTATTTTCGCTTCTCTATCAATCAAGGCATGTTATATTCTTTCTTTTCTCACCATATAAATCATAATATACTGTTTTTACAAAGATTATGCATGAATTTTATGTGAATGTTTCAGATCTCAATGTACATGTCCATGATCATATGTCTCTCTTCATGTGCACCTCACGGTTTTGAATTCTTTTGCATGGCTTCGGTTCATGGTCTGATTGAGAGGTCTGGGCTCGTTGTTAAGTGGTTCATGGTGGGCCTAGGAGTGGCTTTTCGTAGTTCGAAGTGGAGGTTTAAGGGTCGAACCGATGGCTTGAAGATTTACACCGTGCAGTGTGTGTTTACTGTGTGTCGCGTGCATCTGGTTCTCAGCCTTCGTGCGGCCAGTAGCGGCCATATCTGGGGCCAAGGTCGGTCAGGTTAGGACCATCTGGACCTGGGGGTGGTCCAGCCGGTGGGGCTCCGGCCATTGGTGGCCGGAACAGTGTGTACGAGATGTTTGTCGGTGGGCTGTCGCAGGAGGCACCAACCAGTGTGTGTTCCAGTGTGTGTTTTTGTGAAGTTAGGGTTTTGGGCTGGTTTGGTTCGGTTGAACCGGCTGATTCAGTTGGACCGGGGTGGTTCATCGAGTCTCTAGTCGAATATTTTAAGTTTGGTCCGAATTATTTTATTTTTGGGCCGGGTAATTTTATTTTTTAAGTTCGGGTCGTTTTTGACAGGTCGAGTCAACTTTTTAAGTTAAAATTTAGTTTCAGTCAAAATTATTTTGGGTCAACGATTTTTAGTCAAGATATATTTTTAAGTTGCTGGAAGTTTTAATTAAATTGGGTTTTTAGCCAAATTAGTGGACTTTGGGCCGATATTTATTTTAATGAAATTTTAAGCCTTTTTAACGATATTGGGCCGAGTCCTTCAAATGATTTTAAAAAGGGTTTGTTCTTAGTTGTTGGGCCAAGATGAGTTGGGCTTAGGATTGTTCTAAGTTTGAGTTGAGGCTTTGGGACTTAGAATTAGTGGGCCAGTCGCTTGAGCCAGTCCTTGACCGGGCCGAAGAAAATAATGCATAGGCCCATGAATATACTGTTAATGTTATATGTATCATGCTATGTATTTATGTGTGTAATGTTTTAAGAAAAATTAGAATATATTGGTGGGCCAAGGTTTTAAAGTTGCATGATTTTTATGAAACACATGCATCATGAAAGTTTAAGTTATGTTAAGGCATGAATGGAAATATTTTTGAGAAATTGAAGTGTTGTGGGGAAAAGTAGCGATGGGAGTTAGCCGGGTAGCCGGGCCCGGGGATCCCCTGTTAATATATAATGATAATGAGCTTATGGATCCTCATGTGACATCGGGGTGAAGTGGCAGCATAGAGATGTGACATATAGGGATCCCGAGGTAAGGTCACGTGAACCACACCGCCGCGTACGTTGGTTTATAGATTGATCAATCTAATTTAACGGCTCTCACCTCATGGATACGACTCACATGTTCTTTTAAGTTATGCTATATTTATGCTATGCCTTAACATATATGTTATGATGATTTATGTATGATTACAGTATGATCTAACGTTTAAGGTCTTTTAATGCACGCATTTCGTAAAAATTATATTCATACGCTTATGTGCATGTATGTGGTTTTATTATATGTACCTTGTTATTAGCGGATATAGCATGCTGGGCCTTTAGTCTCACTAGGTTTATATGGTGCAGGTGAGCATGATAATGTTGATGATATTACTCCGACCGGCGGTTATTCCACGTCGGCTTTAAAAAAAAAATTAGAGGTTTAGTATGTTTCAACTTGGTATCAGAGCGGTGGTTCTGGTGGGGTACTAGCCTGCTGCGTGGAGCTCGGAAGTCGCACTGCCAGTCTGTGATTTATTTTACGATTTATGTTTATGTTGCATGCTACATGTTATCTTTGCATGTTTAGTTTACCTTAGATTTTAAGGGTTAGACGCCTAGTCATGCACGTAGATTTATGTTATAAGGTTTTGGTGTACCAGAACAATGCCTCCCCGTCGCTACAGAGAGAAGCAGTAGGATGATGACTTGACTCCTCCTCCACCACCCCAGATGACGCCGTATGAGAGGGCTAACGTAGAGATGTTAGCCGAGATTACCAGATTACTAGAGAGACAGTCGAAGCAACCCAGAAAGTCGCACGAGGAGGACGTCGCAGAGAGGTTCCGCAAGCAGGGACCTAAGGAGTTTTCTAGCACTACAGATCCGCTCGTTGCTGAGGAGTGGATCCAATCCATGGAGACTATCTATGATTTCTTGGGTCTGACGGACGCCGACAAGGTCTGTTGTGCGATTTTTATGCTGAAGACAGATGCCGCTCTTTGGTGGAAGGGCACAGTGGTTGGACTACATCTAGAGAGCTTGACGTGGGGAGAGTTCAAGAAGGTTTTCTTTGAGAAGTACTTTACAGTGGATGCCCGGAGCCAGCTGATTCGGGAGTTTATGAGTCTCCGGCAGGGAGACAAATCTGTTGCAGAGTATGTTCAGCAGTTTGAGCGTGGATTTCCCTTTGTACCCTCGATTGCCACCGTAGAGAGTGAGAAGCTGAGGCAGTTCACTGATGGACTGCGACCTGACATCCGCCACGATGTCAACATGGCGGACGTGGAGACCTATATGGCGGTAGTGAACAGGGCTTACCGGTCCGAGAGGGGCCGGAGGGATTTGAGGGAGGACTATCAGAGGAAGAGGCAGTTTCAGCCTCCTGTCAAAGGCCAGTCTTTGCATCCTCCAGCGAAGAAACCATATCAGGGGCCTTCTAAGGGCCCAACTCAGCAGGGACAGCAGCAGCATAGACCACAGGGCCAGTAGAGGCCACAGCAGCAGGGGGACAGCGCCCCTAATCCTGGAGGATATCAGACATATCAGACCTGCAAGGAATGCAACAAGAAGCATCCCGGACCGTGCATGGCAGGATCAGGAAAGTTCTATCATTGCAAGGAACCGGGACACGTTTCCAAGGATTGCCCAAAGAAGAGACAGTCCACGGGTCGTGTCTTCGTGATGCAGACAGAGGAGGCAGACCCAGACACTACCTTACTTACGGGTATTTCTCTTTAAGGTTTCCGTCATTTCTGTGATCTGTGAGTTTAGTATTTGATGTGAATAGTTTGCATGCTGAGTAGAACACTACTAGGAGATTCATGCCTTAGACTGGTTGAGCTTAGTGGAACTGTATGCCTTCTAGGATTTCTATGCGAACTTGGACAGTAGGGTTAGCTAACCTAGAATATGTGTTAGGCATCTGAACTACTTGTTGAGACCTAGTTTAACGGTAAGCGCGTGCCTGTGTTGTGTCCGTTTCAGGTGAGATTCGTGTGCTTGGCGTTACTACCTTGCACTACTAGACTCAGGGACGACTCACTCGTTTATCTCGAGTGCGTTCACGCAGAGGTTGAGTATTACTCCGGAGAGCTTGGGTATGGCTCTCGTAGTGACGGTTCCGTCAGGAGAGGAGTTGACGACGACCAGCGTGGTTCAGGGGTTGAAGATGATGTTCCAGGATCATGCAGTCCAAGCAGATTTAGTGGTATTGCCAATGTCGGGATTTGATCTTATCCTAGGCATGGATTGGCTGACAGAGTTCGGAGCAGTGATTGATTTTCAGAGGCGGACATTATCTATCCGACCGCCAGGGCAGGAGGCCTTCTTATTTAAGGCAGCTAGGAGACCACGGAAGCCTAGATTCGTATCCTTCTTACAGGCGAGGAAGCTGGTTGATCATGGATGTCAGGCGTTCTTGGCCAGTATTACTGCTCCAGGAGATTCAGCAGGCCCTTCGTTGTCTGATGTCGAGGTAGTCAGGGATTTCGCAGATGTATTCCCTGAAGATGTCGCAGGAGTTCCACTGGAGAGAGAGGTGGAGTTTTCTATTGAGCTGATGCCGGGTACCGTGCCTATCTCTAAGGCACCGTATCGATTGGCTCCTACCGAGATGAAGGAGCTTAAGGAGCGATTCAGGATTTTCTTGACAAGGGGTTCATTCGCTAGTTTTTCTCCATGGGGCACGCCAGTTCTGTTTGTAAAGAAGAAGGATGGTAGCATGAGGTTGTGTATTGACTATCGGGAGGTTAACAGAGTTACCGTGAAGAACAAATACCCACTCCCGAGGATTGAGGATTTATTTGATCAGTTGTAGGGAGCTTCATTGTTCTCGAAGATTGACTTGAGATCTGGATACCATCAGCTGAGAGTTAGAGAGGAGGACGTGTCCAAGACTGCTTTTTGGACATGCTACGGCCATTACGAGTTCTTGGTGATGCCGTTTGGTCTGATGAACTCCCTAGCGATTTTCATGGATCTGATGAACAGTGTATTCAGATAGTATCTAGACCAGTTCATCATTGTGTTCATCGATGACATTCTGATTTATTCGAGGAGCTTTGAGGAGCATAGGCAGCACTTGCAGACAGCCTTGCAGACTTTTAGGGAGCATAAGTTATACGCCAAATTCAGCAAGTGCGAGTTTTGGCTAGAGCAGATGGCTTTCTTGGGGCATATTGTGTCGAGAGATGGGATTTCTGTTGACCCATCGAAAGTTGAAGCAGTGCAGAACTGGGGAATTCCGAAGAATGCAGCGGAGATTCGTAGTTTCTTGGGCTTGGCAGGTTACTATCGCAAATTTATCAAGGGCTTCTCTTCTATTTTAGTGCCCTTGACAGCCTTGACCAAGAAGAATGCGAAGTATGTATGGAGCACCGAGTGTCAGAGGAGCTTTGATCAGCTGAAGGAGGCCCTTACTTCAGCACCAGTATTAGCTATGCCAGTGGACCACGAGGAGTTTGTGGTTTATACAGATGCTTCTTTGAGAGGTTTGGGTGCGGTTCTGATGCAGGGTGGTAAGGTTATTGCTTATGCGTCGAGACAGCTGAAGAGTTATGAGCAGAACTATCCGACGCATGATCTGGAGCTTGCAGCAGTAGTGTTCGCACTGAAGATTTGGAGACACTATTTGTACGGCGAGAAGTGTCAGATTTTCACCGACCATAAGAGCCTCAAGTACTTCTTCACCGAGAAGGAGCTGAACATGAGGCAGCGCAGATGGTTAGAGTTGGTGAAGGACTATGACTGTGACATTAGCTACCATCCAGGTAAGGCTAATGTGGTAGCTGACGCTTTGAGCCGGAAGACTTCAGTGGTGGCGTGTTTATCAGTTGAGTGACCACTGCAGACCGAGATTCAGAGATTTGGATTGGAGTTCTATTCGGAGGCTGTGCGCCTAGCCTCGCAGCACTCACAGTTCAGCCGACTCTTCGGGATCGGATTAGGGACGGCCAGGCTGCAGATGAGCAGTTACAGCAGCGGAGACAGAGAGATGAGGCTAGAGGACGAGGTTTGTACATAGTTGAGGATGGGATAGTCCGTTTCAGGGGTCGTATGTGGGTACCCAATACTGAGCAGTTGAGAGCTGAGATCTTATCAGAGGCCCATGCATCGACGTATTCCATTCACCCAGGGAGTACGAAGATGTACAGTGATTTGCAAACACTTTACTGGTGGCCAGGGATGAAGAGGGATATCGGACGATTTATGACAGAGTGTCTGACTTGTCAGCAGGTCAAGGCAGAGCACCAGAGACCAGCAGGGTTGCTACATCCACTTCCGACCCCTGAGTGGAAATGGGAGAATATCACGATGGATTTTGTGGTTGGTTTACCTAGGAGTCCCAGAGGCTTTACGGCGATTTGGGTGATTGTGGATCGACTCACCAAGTCCGCACACTTTCTACCGGTGAAGACCACTTTCACATTGACGCAGTATGCAGAGCTATACATTAGAGAGATTGTCAGGCTGCATGGCATACCAGTCTCTATTGTGTCAGATAGGGATTCCAGGTTTACGTCTGCGTTTTGGAGGAGCTTACATGCTGCATTGGGGCCCAAGCTATCATTCAGTACGGCTTTTCACCCACAGACAGACGGTCAGTCGGAGAGAGTCATCCAGATTCTTGAGGATTTACTGAGAGCCTGCGTGATAGATTTTCAGAGTGCGTGGGATTCTAGGTTGCCCTTGGTAGAATTCACGTACAACAACAGTTTTTAGGCATCGATTGGGATGGCTCCTTATGAGGCTTTGTACGGGAGGAGGTGCAGGTCTCCCGTGCATTGGGATGAGGTAGGCGAGAGGATTTTGACTGGACCAGAGATGGTACAACAGACTGCTGATATTGTGACCAGGATACGGGATCGGATGAGGACAGCTCAGAGTCGTCAGAAGAGTTATGCCGATCGTAGGCGACGAGATCTGGAGTTGGCAGTATGGGACCATGTATTTGTGAGGATATCGCCTATGAAGGGCGTGATGCGCTTCGGCCGGAGAGTCAAGCTCAGTCCGAGATTCATTGGACCGTTTGAAATTTTGGAGAGGGTTGGTACGTTGGCGTATCGTGTAGCACTACCATCTAGTCTGTCAGCAGCACATAACGTGTTCCATATTTTGATGTTACGGAAGTACGTCCTGAACCCATCTCATGTGTTGGACTTTGAGACGCTTCAGTTGGCGCCAGACTTATCGTTCGAGGAGCGACCAGTTCAGATCTTAGCGCGAGAGGAGCACAGGCTTAGAGCGCGGAGGATTCCGATGGTCAAGGTCCGGTGGCAGAATCACTCGGCAGATGAGGCTACCTGGGAGACCGAGGCCGATATGCGGACGTGCTATCCAGAGCTTTTCGGTACGTAACTAATTTCGGGGACGAAATTTCTATAAGGGGGGGAGAGTTGTAACGATCAGAAATCCTAATTACGTGAATTGAATGCATGACTAGGAAAACTTTATTTTAGCATGATTTGCATGTCATTTATGTGTTTACATGATGATTTTATGCCTTGCCTTATGCATGTCACTTTACGGTACGGTTTGAGACCGGTAAGCGGGGACGAGTCCGGAGACGACCAAATCGAAAATATTTTAATGTTTTAGCACTTAAACATATTTTAAAGCAAAATATTTTTATTTTATGCACCATTTCCAAAAGAAGGAGATTTTATGCACGGTTACCGAGGGGGGCCCGTTTTTCGTCTATACGGGTTATTTTTATGACTTTTAATACACTTTTAAATTTGAGAGGCCCTATATTATGAAAATTAAAGGCTTGAAGTCTGAATTTTAAATGTTTTAAGCCTTTTTGATTAAGAGGATGGGCTAGTATATTGATGGGCTTTTATTTCCTTAAATAAAACAAGGTAGAAGGGCTTTTTGTACAATTTTCATTAACCCTTCTCCCTAATTTCGAAAATTACCCTAGCCTCTCCTCTCATCAGCCAACTTCAGCCTCCATCCTCCCCAAGGTGACCAAACTCTTGCAAGTTTTGCATTGAAACTCTAAGGTGTGGTCTTCTCCATTGTCCTCCGCTCCGGTATCGCGAATTTTCGCTTCTCTATCAATCAAGGCATGTTATATTCTTTATTTTATCATCATTTAAATCATAATATATTGTTTTGACAAATATTTTGCACGAATTTTATATGAATGTTTCAGATCTCAATGTACATGTCCATGATCATATGTCTCTCTTCATGTGCACCTCACGGTTTTGAATTCTTTTGCATGGCTTTGGTTCATGGTCTGCTTGAGGGGTCTGAGCGCATTTTTAAGTGGTTCATGGTGGTCCTAGGAGTGGATTTTCGTGGTTCTAAGTGGAGGTTTAAGGGTCGAACCGGTGGCTTGAAGATTTACACCGTGTAGTGTGTGTTTACTGTGTGTCGCGTGCTTCTGGTTCTCAGCCTTCTTGCTGCCAGTAGCGGCCATCGCTGGGGCCAAGGTCGGTCGGGTTAGGACCGTCTGGACCTTGGGGTGGTCCAGCCGGCGGGGCTCCGGCCAGTGGCGGCCGGAACAGTGTGTACGAGATGTTTGTCGGTGGGCTGTCGCAGGAGGCACCAACCAGTGTGTGTTCCAGTGTGTGTTTTTGTGAAGTTAGGGTTTTGGGCTGGTTTGGTTCGGTTGAACCAACTGGTTCAGTTGGACCGGGGTGGTTCATCGAGTCTCGAGTCGAATATTTTAAGTTTGGTCCGAATTATTTTATTTTTGGGCCGGGTAATTTTATTTTTTAAGTCCGGGTCGTTTTTGCTGGGTCAAGTCAACTTTTTAAGTTAAAATTTAGTTTCAGTCAAAATTATTTTTGGCTCAATGATTTTTAGTCAAGATCTATTTTTAAGTTGCTGGAATTTTTAATAAAATTGGGTTTTTAGCAAAATTAGTGGACTTTGGGCCGATATTTATTTTAATGAAATTTTAAGCCTTTTTAACGATATTGGACCGAGTCCTTCAAATGATTTTAAAAAGGGTTTGTTCTTAGTTGTTGGGCCAAGATGAGTTGGGCTTAGGATTGTTCTAAGTTTGAGTTGATGCTTTGGGACTTAGAATTAGTGGGCCAGTCGCTTGAGCCAGTCCTTGACCGGGCCGAAGAAAATATTGCATAGGCCCATGAATATACTGTTAATGTTATATGTATCATGCTATGTATTTAAGTATGTAATGTTTTAAGAAAATTTAGAATATATTGGTGGGACAAGGTTTTAAAGTTTCATGATTTTTATGAAACGCATGCATCATGAAAGCTTAAGTTATGCTAAGGCATGAATGAAATTATTTTTGAGAAATTGAAGTGTTGTGGGGCAAAGTAACGATGGGAGTTAGCCGGGTAGCCGGGCCTGGGGATCCCCTGTTAATGTATAATGATAATGAGCTTATGGATCCTCGTGTGACATCGGGTGAAGTGGCAGCATAGAGGTGTGACATACAGGGATCCCGAGGTAAGCTCGGGTGAACCATACCGCCGCGTACGTTGGTTTATAGATTGATCAATCGAATTTAACGGCTCTCAACTCATGGATACGACTCACATGTTCTTTTAAGTTATGCTATGTTTATGTTATGCCTTAACATATATGTTATGATGATTTATGTACGATTACAGTATGATTTAACGTTTAAGGTCTTTTAATGCACGCATATCATGAAAATTATATTCATACGCTTATGTGCATGTATGTGGTTTTATTATATGTACCTTGTTATTAGCGGATATAGCATGCTTGGCCTTTAGGCTCACTAGGTTTATATGGTGCAGGTGAGCATGATAATGTTGATGATATTACTACGATCGGAGGTGAGGACGTGTGATGCTCCGCTGCGGCTGTTACCCCGTGACCGCTTAGTTATTTCATTCTATTTGCTTTTAAACATGTTCAGTTTTTCCGCAAACAGTTTTTGAATACTCATATTTTTATGATTAGCTTGTGAGACGTGGATTCAGGAATTTTGCATTCGTTTTATCGAATGTTGAGACGTTATTTTAAATGCTTGAAGTTTATGTTTCATTATTTTTAGCTTTTATTAGATGTTATTCCACGTCGGCTTAAAAAAAAATTTTAGGTTTAGTATGTTTCATGTTCTATCTTTGATTTTCTTACGAGAGTTTTATTTGACACTGGAGCATCACACTCCTTTATATCTGCGTTGTTTGTGTATGAGCGTGGGTTGAGTTCTTCCCCACTGTGTGATGTTGTCTCCGTGTCCACTCCTGCTGGTGTTAGTCTGTTGTCCAGAGAGGTGGTGTTGAATTGTCTGATTAGGTTTGACGATCATGCGTTGGTGACCGATCTGATTGTTTAGGGAATTAGAGATTTCGATTGCATCTTGGGAATGGATGTACTGTCTAGATATAAGGCTACTGTTGATTGATTCCATGGTGTGGTGGAATTTCGCCCCGATTCGGGTGAGAAGTGGGATTTCTACGGTGCTGATTCGCGCTAGAAGATTCCACTGGTGTCTGCCATAGAGATGTTTAGCCTGTTGTCGCTGGATAATGCTGGATTATGATCTATGCGCTTGACGTTTCCCAAGGGTCGCGATTGGAGTTGAGCGATATTCCGATAGTCCGAGAGTTTCCTGATGTGTTTCCAGACGAGATTCCTGGATTCCCTCCGAGACGTGAGATCGACTTTAGTATCGAGTTGGTGCCTGGTACAGCCCCGATTTCTAGAGCTCCGTATCGGTTTTCGCAAGCAGAGTTGAAGGAACTCAAGGATCAATTGAGAGATCTTTTGGAGAAAGGCTTCATCAGACCGAGTATGTCACCTTGGGGAGCTCCGATTCTATTTGTGAAGAAGAAAGATGGATCTATGAGGATGTGCGTTGATTTTCGACAATTGAACAAAGCGACGGTGAAGAACAAGTATCCTTTGTCGAGGATTGATGACTTGTTCGATCAGTTGCAAGGATCAGTCGTGTACTCGAAGATTGATTTGCGACTGGGCTATCACCAGTTGCAGATTAGAGACGCCGATGTAGCGAAGACAGCTTTTCGGACGAGATATGGGCATTATGAGTTCCTTGTCATGCCGTTTGGGTTGACGAATGCCCCAGCTGTTTTCATGGACTTGATGAATCGCGTCTTTAGCGAGTACATTGATTGGTTTGTGATTGTCTTCATAGATTACATCTTGGTGTATTCGAGGAGTTTGAGAGAGCATAAGGAGCATCTGAGATTGGTGTTGCAGAGATTGCGAGACTCGCAGTTGTTTGCCAAGTTCAGTAAGTGTGAATTTTGGCTAGATAGAATTATCTTTTTGGTTCATGTCATTTCAGCGCAAGGAATCTCCGTGGATCCGAGTAAGGTCGAAGCAGTTCTTAACTGGGAGAGACCTAGGAATGTTTCTGAGATCCTTAGTTTCTTGGGATTGGCTGGCTATTATAGGCGTTTCATCGAGAAGTTCTCTTCGATATCCAGGCCTATGACTCAGTTAACCCAGAAGGATAGGAAGTTTGTTTGTACTGATGAGTGCGAGTCTAGTATTCAGACGTTTAAGGATAAGTTGACTACTGCTCCTGTTTTGGCTCTACCGTCTGGATCTGGAGGATTTGTGGTATGCTCTGATGCTTCCCTTAGTGGTTTGGGATGCGTGCTGATGCAGAACAGGCACTTGATTGCGTATGCGTCTCGACAGTTGAAACCTCATGAGACGAGATACCCCGTTCATGATTTGGATTGGCTGCGATAGTATTTGCCTTAAAGATTTGGCGTCACTATCTGTATGGTGAAGAGTTTGTGGTGTACATCGACCAGAAGAGTTTGAAATATATCTTCACTCAGTCAGATTTGAATATGATGCAGTGTCGTTGGATGGAGTTTCTCAAGGATTTTAACTGTGAGATTCAGTATCAACCTGGGCGGATGAACTCAGTAGATGATGCTTTGAGTAGGAAAGCCAGCCTACGTTGCTGACATCTTTGAGTGTCTCGAGCATCTACGAGCAGTTGAGTACTTCTGGTTGGCGATTTCAGCCGAGTGATCAGTACTTCTTGGTTTCTTCGATTCAGGTAGAACCGCAGATTGTGATTGACATTAGAGAGGTGGAGAGGATTGATCCGTATGTTCATGAATTGAAGATTAAAGCCCGAAGTGGTCAGTCTGATTATTTTTCGGTTGCCTCTGATGAATGTTTGAGATTTAGAGGAAGATTAGTGGTTCCGAACCTGATAGATTTGAAAGAGACCATCTTGAATGAAGCGCATTGTAGTCGGTACAGTGTGCATCCGGGCGAGAGGAAGATGTACCATGCTCTGAAGTCTCACTACTGGTGAGAAGGCATGAAGAGCGACATTTCTGGTTTTTTTGCTAGATGTTTGAATTGTCAGCAGGCCAAGGCTGAGAGGATGAGACCTGGTGGATTATTGCAGAGTTTAGAGGTGCCTCAATGGAATTGGGAGCACATCGCCATGGATTTTGTGACTCATCTACCTCGATCGTGTAGGGGATGCGATACGATTTGGGTGGTGATTGATAGACTTTCGAAGTCAGCCCGTTTCATTCCCTATGATGTGAGGTGTTCGATGAAGAAAATGGCAAATTTGTATGTCGACCATGTGGTTAGATTGCATGGAGTGCCTGTTTCGATAGTGTCCGAGAGATCCAAGATTCACATCTCGATTTTGGAAGAGTTTGCAGGCAGTGATGGGTTTGATTGGCTATGAGTACAGCCTATCACCCACAGACAGATGGTCAGTCTGAGAGGACCATTCAGACTCTAGAGGATATGCTGCGTGCAGTTGTGATGGATTTCAGTGGTGGCTGGCAGGATTCGATATCCCTGGTTGAAATCTTGCTGTTGAGCTGTTGTTGAGACCCTTTGGCTCCCTACTTTCGGTTGTAGCCTTGATCCCTTGCATAGCATTTGCATATTATCTGTTGCTTTTCCTTATGCTGTTTATGCTGCTCTCCGTACTGGGGTTTGACCCCGATGTCCCTCTGGGGCTTGTGTATTGTTGCCTGTATGTGTTTTCAGGTTTCCCAGGTTTCTCTGCTGGTCGTGGCTTTGACCAAGATGGAGGTGCCCCAGAAGGTGGATAGAGTGTCCCAGTTAGCGTATAGCATATATGTACTAGTACTGTTAGCCGAAGAATGCCCTGTGCTTGTGGGATTGTGTTATCCGTTGTAGTACTGGTATTTGTATTTGTTTAAATGATTCACTCTTGTACTGAGTGTTTGTAAATTGAGATATTTTAAGTATGATTTTATTTTAAATTATATGTTTTAAACCGTCAGGCGTAAAGGAAAAAAAATTTTTTAAGCCACCTTTGTATGCTTCCGCTATTGTTTTGCGTGGTTTAACTCTGAGTAGAGCACGAGGCCTGACAATCAATGTAATGGATCCCCAAATTCAAGTACTGATGATTCTGACGACGAATCATTGGATGATGTCAATATTATTTAAAATCCCTTTGAAAATGAAGATGACCAAATTAAAATAATCTTTACCAGAAGACGACGATTTAATAATACCCGTAATTACTATCAAAGACGATCGATATTGGTTACGAAGAAAGAAACCAATTCAAAAATACGAAATATGATGGTCAATTTATAATTGAATGGAATATCGATGGCAAATCCGAATATGAAATTCTGAATACATTACAAGAAATGGGCATGACAAGACTTGCCTACAAAATTAAAGGTCAAAATGAAGAAACGGCCACGACTCTAATTGTTCAGGGTTTCACTGGCCAACTAATAAATTGGTGGGATAACGCTTTATCCCTTGAATCAAAATTAAATATACTGAATCATACATTTCAAGTCGAAGACAATGAAGGTAATATCAATGAAAAAAATGATTCCTGTGAGTTCTTAATAATTACCATCTCCATGTATTTCATTGGTAACCCGAAAGAAGAATTTAATTTGTCAAAATTAATTTTAACAAATCTTGTATTTCCATCCTTAACTGATTATCGATGGTAGAAAGATGTTTTCCTTACTCATGTTCTACGCCGAGGGAACTGTAATATGTCCTTTTGGAAAGAACGGTCCATTATGGGACTATCCCGCCTCTTTGCTGAAAGCATAATTCAAAAATTGAAAATTGATATTGGCACTGAGGAAATTCCTTTCAGCGAAATGACCTTTGGTCAATTATTCGCTTTCATTAAAAAAGAAGGCTTATCATTATGCTGAACTCAAACTTCAAGCCAAGTATAAACTGATCGAACAACGACTAGAAAGGAGCTAGGCAGCTTCTGTTCAATGTTCGGTTTAATGACCATTGATCCTCCTTCGGTCCGAAGGAAAAAGAAAGAAAAACTTTTAAACAATCTTAGAAAACTCAATTCAAACGCAATAGTCACTACAGGAAGACTAAAAAGACTAATCATAGTAAATCAAAAACTTTAAAATGTTGGAATTGTAATCAACCGGGACATACGTCCACTAACTGTAATAAAACACCCAAGAAAAAACCAAAACAAAATATTAATGAGTTGATCGATGACCTTCCTGTTAGAGTAGATGCCCAACTAGCCAACTTGTGGCATGTGGGTTTTTATAGACTTTTGTATATGACAATCTTTATTTATGAAATACGCATTTATTTATGGCATTCTTTATTTTCATTATGTTATATAATGTTAACAATTGCGTTGGATAAAGACCTAGAATGCACCATAGTGTATGTTAGATGTGATAGTGGATATGATGGCTATCATGAAACACATCTAATAGTCACTGTGCATTCTAAATTCGTCCCTAGTCGATTGGGCCGTCAAAATGAGGATAAGGCCGCCCGAGCTTGAGACTAGCAT
>KV013654.1:100613-119459 GCA_001598015.1 Dorcoceras hygrometricum
ACGCTTACCCACCAACACAGTTAGACCATTTGAATCCTGAACTGTGCACGTGTGTTGTTGAAAATTGACAAGAAAACCTTTGTCACAAAGTTGACTGATACTAATCAAATTGTAACTCAAGTTATCAACAACAAGTACATCAGAAATTGAAATGTTACCGTGGATAAGCTTACCCTTACCCACAGTGTTACCATATGCGTTATCTCCGAAGATAATTCTTGCTCCTTTGTGAGGAATTACATCTTTAAGCAGCTTTGGATTTCCAGTCATGTGTCTTGCGCATCCACTGTCCAGGTACCAAATTTTTGATGTCTCTGCTGATTTGTACCTGCTGACCTGCACGCAAGAAACTCACTTTTGGTACCCAATTTTACTTGGGTCCTGATTGGATTACCCCTTTCGGGACCCAGATTTGTACAATCCTTATGGTTTTTCCATTTCTAGGATCCACGAAAGAATGTGCAAAATCACGTGCTATTCTTTTGAGCTTTGGTTTGATATAATGATCATGTTGATCTCTCCTCTGCTGAAATTTCTTCCAACCCGATTTAACCTTCTTCGAGTTGGGCCACGACTGGTTGTGAACAAATGGTTTTGGACTAGCTTTCGCTTTGTCTTTCTCCAATCTGTTCTTCAGCCAATCAGGCTTGAAACTCTCAGGTTTTGAAAAGCCTATACCAGCTTTTCCATTTTCGTTCAGCATAGGGGAGTTCTGATTATCATATTTGACCGACTCAAAACAATCATATATCAAATCAGCTTTGACAAAGCTCATTTTATTGAACTTGTCATATGCTGGTCTTGATTGAGTACTCGACTCTCCTTTACAAAATTCACTATCGCTGAATCCAATACCAGTCTTATCACTGGCTTGCTTTTGATTTTCACAAATCTTTTGGAGAGTGATATTAGCTTTGTTCCAGGTGCTCAATTCTACAGTCGATTTAGCGACTTCAGCCTTGAGCTCACTGATTTCATTTCTCAACATTTCATTCTCCGCTTGTAGCTTACTCAACTCTGTTTTTAGAGTGTCAGCATCCTCTTGTTCATCAGAACTTGATTCAGCAGAACAACTCTTTAAACTTATGTTTTCAGCTTTAGCTTCCTCGAATGAATGAGTAAGCTTTCGGTACTCTTTTACCATGTCATTAAGTGCAATGACAAGGTCATAATCCTCATGTATGAGTACTTGGGTGGTTTGCCCATCCATATCTCATATGGAGTCTTATCCACTGCCTTGCATCTGCTGAAAAACAACAAGTAGAGCATCTGCTGGATTGACAAAGAAACGCTTCTGCTGAATCAATCCAAAACGCTGTCGTTCCAACTAAATCAAACGCTGTCGTATAGCTTTCTTCAACAAATAGACTAAGCAACTGCTGAATTACTTCAACAAAGAGTCTGCTGAACATTTCTTCTGCTGATACGAAACAGTGCACTCCACGACGTCGTACCAACTTATCAAAACGCTGTCGTTGACACTTCTTAGCAAAACACGATAGAACTCAACTCGAATACCATCTGCTGAATCTTCACGAATAACTGCTGTAGCTCTTCAAGAAGTTATCTGCTGAACTGAAACTGTTCATACCAACGACGTCGTTCCATTTTATCAATACGCCGTCGTATAGCACTCCTTCAACTAATCATCTGCTGATCTCTTCACGAAGAACTCAACTGATAAAATAGCACTTGTTCGATCAATCCATTTTGTCTTTTTGTTATCACCAAAACTTAATAAATATTGTTCTAACAGTACCATTGACTAACACTTGACTTCTCTTCCCTAACCAAATTTGTTTCCTCTCACAACACCACATCTGACTAGTAACCGAAACGACATCGTATCACTAATACTCAACCCGCGTATATCCGGGTAATCTAAAACGGCATCGTTTCGCTTCCCGCTCACATTAACTCACCCGTACATGCTAGGAGCAGATCTGTACACCCAGATCTTACTCAAATCTGATCAGTTCTATACCAAACCTGAAAATCCAAAATCACCAACATAAAAACCAAATCCTTCAAATCTGAAAACCCGATGGTTAACTTTTCTATTTGCTAACCTTCGTTCAGATCTGATTAACTAATAAATTACCAAATTAAAATTTATAGTCCTCACACTCTCCCCCACTAGAAATGTATTTCGTCCTCGAAATCAACTTACGGCAACATATCATAATCAAGTAAAACACAAGAAATCACCAAAACTAACACCAACAATCTGCCCAGCATAACTCAATGCTTAACAAACCCACAAGTCATGGGCACATATCAATTCAAAACACGATATCAACAAGCCAGAAGTTACCTGGAATGATACGTTCAACTCTCAAACAGATGAGGCCACTCCTGTCTCATCTTTTCTTCTATTTCCCAGGTAGCTTCTTCTCTACCATGCTTGCTCCATTGGACCATCACCAACGGTATAATCTTATTCCTCAGCTGCTTCTCCTTTCTAACCAGAATCTGCACTAGATATTCAAAAACATAGCTCAAGGTAGAATCCAGCTCTACTTCATCAGTCCTCAGCACATGGGATGGATCTGGCTCATATTTCCTCAACATAGATACATGAAACACATCATGCATCACGGCTAACTCATCAGGCATCTGCAATCGATAAGTCAACTATCTGATCCTCTCAACAATCTCAAAGGGACCAACAAATCTAGGAGCCAATTTACCCTTAAATATGAATCTCATCACTCTATTGAAAGGAGAAACTTTGAGAAACACTCGATCACCAACCTCAAACTCCAAAGGTCTGCATCTTTTATTAGCATAACTGGCATGTCGATCTTGAGCAGCTTTCATTCTACTCCGAATCAACTCAATCTCGTCTTTCATATGATGTAAAAATTCAGGATTAGACAGCTGTTTCTCACAAATCTCTTCCCAACAGATTGGAGATCTACACTTCCGACCATACAAATCTTCGAATGGAGCCATCCCGATAGTCACCTGTTAGCTGTTGTTATAAGAAAATTCAACCAAGGATAAAGAATCCTGCCAGCCACCGCTGAAATCCAACACCACAGCTCACAACATGTCTTCAAAAATCTGAATGGTCCTCTCAGATTGGCCATCTGTTTGAGGGCGATAAGCTGTACTCATAGCCAATATTGAACCCATAGCTGCTTGCAAGCTCTTCCAGAATTGGGAAGTAAATCTTGGATCTCTATCGGACACTATAGAAACCGGCACTCCATGCAATCTAACCACATGGTCGATATACAACTTCGCCATCTTCTTCATCAAACACCTCACATCATAAGGAATGAAATGGGCCGACTTCAAAATCCTGTCAACAACAACCCAAATCGCATCACATCCCCTATTCGATCGAGGTAAAGGGTCACAAAATCCATGGGGATGTGCTCCCAATTCCATTGAGACACTTCTAGACTTGTAGCAATCCACCAGGTCTCATCCTCTTAGCCTTCACGCGTTGGCAATTCAAACATCGTGCTACAAATCCAGAGATATCGTTCCTCATGCCTTCCCACCAATAGTGCGACTTCAAGGCATGATACATTTTCTTCTCACCAGGATGCACACTGTATCGACTACAATGGGCTTCATTCAAAATAGTATTTTTCAAATCAATCAGGTTCGGAACCACCAATCTACCACGGAATCTCAGACATCCATTAGAAGCAACAGAAAATCTTTTGACTGACCATTATGGGCTTTAATCTTCAACTCATGAACGGGTCAGTTCTCTGCGCTTCTATAATGTCTGCAACAATCTGTGGTTCTACTTGAAAAGAAGAAACCACGAAATACTGATCACTTGACTGAAAATGCCATCCAGATATCCCCAAAGGTTCGGAACCACCAATCTACCACGGAATCTCAGACATCCATTAGAAGCAACAGAAAATCTTTTGACTGACCATTATGGGCTTTAATCTTCAACTCATGAACGGGTCAGTTCTCTGCGCTTCTATAATGTCTGCAACAATCTGTGGTTCTACTTGAAAAGAAGAAACCACGAAATACTGATCACTTGACTGAAAATGCCATCCAGATATCCCCAAATACTCATGGACTTTGGATATACTCATCGACGTCAACATCACAGGTTGAGCTTTTCTACTCAAAGAATCGGCCACTAAGTTCATCCACCCAGGCTGATACTGAATCTCACAGTCAAAATATTTGGGAAACTCCATCCAACGACGTTGCCTCATATTCAAATCAGACTGTGTGAAGATATGCTTTAAACTCTTGTGGTCTGTGTACACCACAAATTGCTCACCATACAAATAATGACGCCAAATCTTCAAGGCAAAAACAATCGCAGCCAACTCTAGATCATGAACGGGGTATCTTGTCTCATGGGATTTCAACTGTCGAGATGCATAAGCTATCACACGCCCGTTCTGCATCAACACGCATCCAAACCACTTAGAGAAGCATCAGAGCACACTACAAAACCTCCAGAACCCGAAGGCAATACCAACACACGAGCAGTAGTAAACTTCTCCTTGAGCAACTGGAAACTCAGCTCACACTCATCAGTCCAAACAAATTTCCTATATTTCTGGGTCAACTGAGTCATCGGCCTAGCTATCGAAGAGAACTTCTCGATGAAACGTCTATAATAGCCAACCAATCCTAAGAAACTACGGATCTCGGAAAAATTCTTGGTCGTTCCCAGTTAAGGACTGCTTCGACCTTACTCGGATCCATAGAAATACCTTGCGCTGAAATAACATGACCCAAAAAGACCACCTTATCCAACCAAAATTCACACTTTGCTGAACTTCGCATACAACTGTGAGTCTCTCAGTTTCTGCAACACCAATCTCAAGTGCTCTTTATGCTCTCTATAGCTCCTCGAATACACCAGGATGTCATCTATGAAGACAATCACAAAGCGATCTATATACTCACTAAAGACGCGATTCATAAAATCCATGAATAGTGTTGGAGCATTCGTCAATCCAAACGGCATCACAAGAAAATCATAATGCCCGTATCTCATCCTGAAAGCCGTCTTCGCCACATCAGAGTCTCTAATACGCAACTGATGATACCCAGATCACAGATCAATCTTGGAGTATACTGCGGATCCCTGCAGTTGGTCAAACAGATCATCGATTCTCGGCAAAGGGTACTTATTCTTCACTGTCGCTTTATTCAACTGTCGAAAATCCATGCAACACCTTATAGATCCATCCTTCTTCTTCACAAAAATAATCGGAGCTCCCCAAGGCGACATACTCGGTCTAATGAAGCCTTTCTACAAAAGATCACGTAATTGATCCTTGAGTTCCTTCAGCTTAGATGGCGCCAACCGATACATAGCTCTAGAAATCGAGGCTGTCCCTGGCACCAACTCTATGCTGAAGTCAATCTCTCGTCTCGGAGGAAATCCAGGAATCTCATCCGGAAACACATCTGGGAACTCACGAGCAATAGGGACATCACTCAACCCTACTCTCGATTCATGGGAAACATCCAAGGCATAGATCATAAACCCTGAGTTCTATAGCGACAACAAACCAAACATCTCCATGGCAGACACTAATGGAATCTGAGGTCGCGAATCAGCATCATACAAATCCCATTTCTCTCCAAATCGAGGTATAATCCTCACTATACCATGGAAACAATCAACAGTCTCTCTATAATCCGACAACACATCCATACCCAAGATGCAGTCGAAATCTCTAATCTCCAGAGAAATCAAATTCGTCACCAACACATTCTCATCAAACCTAATCACACAATCCAACACCACCTCACAGGACAACAGACTCACGCCAGCAGGAGTAGATACGGAGACAACATCACATAGTGGGGTAGAACTCAACCCACACTCATACACAAACAAATCAGAAATAAAGGAGTGTGATGCTCCCGTATCAAACAAAACTCGTGCAGGAAAATCAAAGATAAATCAAGTACCTGCAATCACTCCCCCATGTATCTAATTAGCTTGCTCTCTCGTCAAAGCATTCACCTGGGCCTGCTGCGGTCCCGAAAACTGAGGTCTCGAATGTCCTCCAAACCTAGACGGTTCACGTGGTTGGAATCCAGATCGTTGGGACTGCTCAAAAGGTTGTGGTCTCTGCGAGGAACCACCAGCTGAACCTTGCTGCGGCTGACTCAAGGACTGTCCACCCATCAAAGGACACACTCTAGCGAAATGTCCTGGTTGACCACACTGATGGCAAAGACCTCGAAATCCATGGCACTGTGAAGTCATATGCTTACCTCCGCACTGACCACACGCTACTCCTCCTGAACCACTGCCACCAGAGCTAACGGAACCAGAGGAACTCGAATTAGATCGTCTCTTAAACTGCTTTTCTCGAGGCTTGAACTTCTGGAGATTCGACAGCTGCGACGTTTGAGGAGGTTGAAATGCATACATACCTTCAGGCACAGGATGGAAACCACGCCCAGCTGTCGGCTGAACCTGATTCTGTGCTTCCAACAAACTCTCCTCAATGTCCACCGCTCTATCCACTGCTTCAGCATAAGTCGCAGGAGAACCAGCCAAAACCGTACGGAACAAATCAGGCTTCAAACCTCTCATAAACTTGTTTCTCTTCGTCCTCTCCTGGGCAACATGGGGAACATACAACAGAAGCGACGAAAACTTCATGGCATACTCGGCCAACTTCATGTACCCTTGCTTCAGATTATCAAACTCTCGTTCTCGGTTATTGTAGTAGGACTCAGCGGTATAATCCTGTCAAAAAGCTACACAGAAGCTCTCCCAAGTAATAAATTCCCACTCTCTCTCATCACTCGGGAAGTACCCTTCCACCAGCGTTGAGCATTCTCCCTCAACTGCAAAACCGCTAGCTTCAATCTCCTCTCCTGAGAATACTCTACAGTATCAAATAATTCCTCCATATGTTCCAACCAGCCTTCAGCCGTCAGACCACCTTCAGCGCCAGTGAACGTAGGGGGATTCGTCTGTTGGAACCTAGCCAGAACTAGCTCCATCTCGCCAATCTGTCTCGTCACATCCTCCACCTCTGTCTGTCTAGCTCGACGACGCAAGGGTTCAATCGGTTGGGCAACATTCTCATCTCTCTCAAGAGCCCTAGACTCCTCAATAGTCCGCCTAGTGGTTCTACGTCTACCTCTCCTCGGCGGCATCTATCAAAACTCAAGGTAAGAACTCACAAGAAGATACAACACAGAGGCAGGTATCATCACAGAAATCACAGAAGTCACAGAGTCATCAGAAACAAAAACTCAAACTCTGTGCCTAGACTCAAGTGTGATGAAAAGGAAACGAGCTTATCCCAATTTAAGCTCTGATACCAAAATGTCAGTTCCGGTGCGCTAATACATAGATTAATTACTCAATTAATCCAAATAATACGGAAGCATGAAATCAGGACTTAAAAATTTTTCAAATTGGGCCTGATCCAAAATATCATATCAAAATACCACATAGTCAAAATAAGGAGTTTAACTCAAAACTCAACAACACAACAGGTAAACAATAAGTAGTCAATAAACTAAAGATCCCCAAACACAAATAAAGGCACAGGACATCCCCTCCCCTGGCTCATATCAATACATAATTATAACTGGGACTCAAATCAAAATGGGGATCGACCAGCTGAAGCTCCACTCTGTCCAGCCTGGTTACCTGAAGAACCCGCAAAGGCCAACCATGACCAAAGAGCCAAAAACAGGTAAAAGAAACGAGGTCAAACCTCAGTACGAAGAGAACTCATAAAACAACAAATCATAAAACATGCAATATTCACATCATGATATGCATGAGGCTGTCAAGGAAAATAGGTCATCTAGGACAACAACTCAACTGGAAAATCTCAATTGAGCCTCAACACCACGCACGGCCAATCAACCGATGGAAATCATCGATCCGTGATCTTCAGGTCCGTCGACCATCATAGCTCAGTGGTCTTCAGGCGCGACGACTCAGCTGGCCACCACCTCGATGATAGCATTGGACATTTCAGGTGCGACAACTCAGTCGGACGATCACAATGCTAGCTTGACTCGGGTCATCAATCAAAGATCAGGCTCAATATGTATGCATGAATGCCAGGAATATCAATTCTCACATACTTAAATCAACATAAACAGAACAAGTAAATCTCATAACAGCCAAGTCAAGTCTGTTCACGTAAACACCCAGATCACAGCAATTCAGATCATGCTGGAATATTCACATGCTAATGTCCAAACCTGTTTAAATAAGCTCAATTGAGCTTATCCCAGTTTAAGATCTGATACCAAAATGTCAGGCCCGGTGCGCTAATACATAGATTAATTACTCAATTATTCCAAATAATATGGAAGCATGAAACCAGGACTTACAATTTTTTCAAATTTGGGACTATCCAAATATCATATGAAAATACCACATAGTCAAAATAAGGATTTTAACTCAAAACTCAACAACACAACAGGTAAGAAATAAGTAGTCAATCAACTACAGATCCCCAAACGTATATAAAGGCACAAGACATCCCCTGTCTCAATCTATCAATACATAGTTATAACTGGGACTCAAATTAAATATGGGGATCGACCAGCTGAAGCTCCACTCTGTCCAGCCTAGTTACCTGAAGAACCGGCAGAGGCCAACCAAGACCCAAGTAGCCCAAAAACAGAGAAAGGAAACGAGGTTAAACCTCAGTACGAAGAGAACTCATAAAACAGCAAATCATAAAACATGCCATATTCACATCATGATATGCATGAGGCTATCAAAGAAATTCGGTCATCTAGGCCAACAACTCAGCTGGCAAATCACAATTGAGCCTCAACACCACGCACAGTCAATCAGCTGGTGGAAATCATCGATCCATGATCTTTAGGTCTGTCGTCCATCACAGCTCAGTGGTCTTCAGGCGCGACGACTCAGCCGGCCACCACCTCGATGATAGCATTGGACCTTTCATGTGCGAAAACTCAGCCGGCCTATCACAATGTTAGCTCGACTCGTGTCATCAATCAAACATCAGGCTCAATATGTATGCATGAATGCCAGGAATATCAATTCTCACATACATAAATCAACGTAAACAGGACAAGTAAATCACATAATAGCCAAGTCAAGTCTGTTCACGTAAACACCCAGATCACAGCATTCAGATCATGTTGGAATGTTCACATGGTTATGTCCAAAGCTCTTTAAAGAAGCTCAATCCATACCTCTACCCAGCTACTATCTCAATCAGATCTCACCAGGGCACGACACCAACAGTGTGACACCCAAACCCAACGGGGCCACGAGAAATGGGGTAAACAAAATTTTCGAATAAAAGAAGGGCTAAAAGATAATTTGTTATAAGTTGCATCTCTTATAACTCCAAGAAAAACTAAACTCAAAACCAATTCGAAATTCAGCAGATACTTAAATACGCGCGCTACTAATGCTAAAAACTTTTGCGGAAACAGGGTATTTCATATAACTTTGCAATTGCGGTTTACAACAGCTGTTATTTGAGATAAATATACAACCATTGCTACTGATTTAATACAGCACAACCTAACCAAAACAATACGACTATGACACGGAAAAACGTAGGCCTTGGATAAACACAACGCCACCCATCTGCTGATTCAAGTTCCACCTGCTGTTCCTCCTTCAGCTGTCGTACCTGCACCATTTTAAAAGCTAGTGAGCCTAAAGGCTCAGCAAGTAAAATCTGAGTAATAACAATTTCATAAAAACGCAGGCAGACATCTGTACAATGCATATGTTAAGGAACTTCCATAAACACTGTTCTTTTCGTAAACAGTTCAATAAACATTTCAATGGCAGAAACAGGGGAAGATAGCCCAGTTTCTCATTTCTTTCAATTTCATTTTCAGTTGATCATGGCATATAAGTTCTATTTGGTCCGTGTTGCACTTTGATCAAAATGACTTCCGATATCAGTTTAGCATATAGCTCATATGAAAGGGCAATTGACATCTTGACAACTGCGCGCCCTTCTCCTTGGTGACCTTAACTATCTATGCCATAATCTAAAACATCTTTCGTTCCTTAACAATCTTTCTTTAAAAATTTTTGTAAAACATCGGGTTCCATAATTTAAAACATTTGCTTCCCATTTTAAAACTTTACTGAGTATGGATTCGACTTTGGAAACATATCGTTGAACTGGAACTGATTGAGAGAAAAACCAGTCGAAATAAATAGTACCAGTCGCAAGACTAATACCTGCTGAAATGAAAAGAAATGCATCTGCTGGTGAACAGTACCAGTCACAACACATAAGAATTCAGTCGCAAGACAAGAATCCAGTCACGAGAATAAATATAAAATGAAACGATGTCGTTGGGGAAATCAGCAGACGAACACAAAACTACCTGCTGATTTAAATGAAACGGTGTCGTTGGGGGTGATCAGCAGACGAAGCCAAGACTATCTGCTGATCTTTGTATAAAGTGAAACGATGTCGTTAAAGTGATCAGCAGACGAACACAAAACTACCTGCTGATTTAAATGAAACGGTGTCGTTGGGGGTGATCAGCAGACGAAGCCAAGACTATCTGCTGATCTTTGTATAAAGTGAAACGATGTCGTTAAAGTGATCAGCAGACGAACACAAAACTACCTGCTGATTTAAATGAAACGGTGTCGTTGGGGGTGATCAGCAGACGAAGCCAAGACTATCTGCTGATCTTTGTATAAAGTGAAACGATGTCGTTAAAGTGATCAGCAGACGAACACAAAACTACCTGCTGATTTAAATGAAACGGTGTCGTTGGGGGTGATCAGCAGACGAAGCCAAGACTATCACCTTTCTTTCCTTTTCATGTCTAAATCATTTCAATCATGAACTTTAAACATGTCAACAATAAACAGGCAAGCAGATCCATTAAAACACAATATATGCCTCAAATGATGTAGAAAAAGATCAGCTTTTACGTGCCTTGATGAAGCTTTGCAACAACAGCAAATTTCCTGCAGGAATCCTCCCCTTGAGCAACGCACGATCCTTTCTTAAAATCTTTTGAAGAACACTTTAAACTTTTCTTTGCAAATGATAAAAGTCTTACTTTGAAAACAGGTTTTTATATGAAAGGGATTAGTGGCAAGCTACTTGTAAAAATCAAGCATGACACACTCCTAAAAGTTAGTAAAATTCCCTTCATAGTATTTTAAATTTATAAAACACCAAACCCTTTTCAAAAGAAATCATTTTACCTCCTTAAAACATTTTCCAATCGATTTATAAATCAGTTCGTGTATTGCTGCTTGGAGTTACCTGCTGAAATAAGCTGCAGCGCAATCTTACCTGCTGAAATAAACAATTCAGCAGATACATGATAATTAAAAATTGCCAAAGTGGCCCATATGATTTATGAAATGCATAAATATGGTCCTAAGGATTTTTGGGGCGTTACAAACAGCCTGTTCAAATCTGCATCCTCACTGGCTCATGGGAAAGCTCAACAAAAGCTGCCTGGAAGCTCAAATATGTCAAAACATCTAACAAGTCAACTCAAGACTAAGCCCATACAGCTTACTGCCTACGGTCTGGAACTCAGACCAGCCTCAACTACTCTGCTCAAGACCAACCAGCTCAAATCGAAGAGTAAAACACTAAAGAAAGCTTACCCAGAAGCTCAGATCGGGAGAACTATCGACCAGAAATTCGCTAAGATGCTCGAACCTACAACAACTTTGCACTCCCTCAACAAGCCGATCCAAAGCTCCAAACTGGTACCAACCGAAAGCTCTAAGAAATTCAAACCCAGCGCCACCAGCCTTGCTCCAAACTGTGGCATGAATCGATGGCAATATCTAGAAATAGGGTTCGAATCAACAGTACTAATCGAGGGTTCTCGGGGAGGAAGATAAGAAAATATCGGGTTCAAAAATCGACTAAGTGTTGATCGACACTTATATTTAAATCCCCAAGTCAAAGCTACAGTGAACATCACCGACAATTTCAGATCTTAGCGCTATTCAGGTCTCAGCGCTAACTCAAATCTGGCTCCGCTATCTCATATCTGACTTCTCTACACTAAACACATGCTACTAATCAAAACAGCGTCGTACAAAAGTCCCGCTCGCTAGCGCTAAACGACGTCGCATTGACTCCAGATCTAAAATAGATCTCACGCACTCAGACCCACTAACGCTCATCTAGATTTGATCAAATCTGAAATCCTCAAACCGCATCGATCTACTCCAAACTCACGATCCGGACCGGTTAACACAGTACCATTGATTAACACTTGAATTCTCTTCGCTAACCAAATCTATTTCCTCTCGCAACACCAGATCTGACTAGTACCCGAAACGACATCGTATCACTAATACTCAACCCGCGTATACCTGGGTAATCCAAAACAGCATCGTTTCGCTTCCCGCTTACAATAACTCACCCGTACATGCTAGGAACAGATCTGGACACCCAGATCTTACTCAAATCTGATCCGCGTATACACGGGTAATCCAAAACAGCATGTTTCGCTTCCCGCTTACAATAACTCACCTGTACATGCTAGGAACAGATCTGGACACCCATATCTTACTCAAATCTGATCTGTTCTATACCAAACCTAAAAATCCGAAAATCACCAACAGAAAACCAACTCCTTCAAATCTGAAAACAGGATGGTAAACTTCCCTATTAGTTAACCCTCGTTCAGATCTGATTAACTAATAAATTACCAAATTAACAATTTCTAGTCCTCACAAATATAGACTTAGTTATAAACGATTTCAAAATAACATTAATCGCTCTCGTCGACTCCGGTGCTGATCACAACATGCTCAGAGAAGGAGTAGTTCCATCAAAATATTTTGAGAAAACAACTGAACAATTAAATACGGAAAATTGAAAACCTTTAGACGTAAGATATAAATTATCAAAAGTGCATATCTGTATAATGGCTACTGTTTCAAAAATATATTCACACTGGTCCGAGATATATCTCAAGATATGATTCTCAGCACACCTTTTCTGACTCAAATTTACCCATTCCAAGTAAACCATAAAGGTGTCTTCACCAGAATTCATGGTCGCCACATTCTATTCTCTTTCATAACACCTGTAAAACAAAAAGAAATCTTCTTACTACAGAACTCATCAATTTTCAAACAAATTAATATAATCCACCATAAAAAACAGCATATCAACTCCTTAAATAAGAAATTTCTTATCTCCAAATTGATGAGCAGCTATCTACCCCTCAAATAAAACAAAAGATTCATAACCTCAAAAAACAAGTCACAGAAGAAATCTGTCATGAACTTCCACATGCCTTCTGGGGAAGAATGCGACATGTGGTTTCACTCCCTTATGAAAAATATTTCTCTGAAAATAATATCCCAACAAAAGCCTGGCCCATACAAATGAATCAAGAATTCCTCCAACACTGTCATAATGAAATCTAAGATTTATTAGCCAAAAAACTTATCCGACCCTCTAAATCGCCTTGGAGTTGTTCTACATTTTATGTCGTCAAACAAGCAGAACTCGAACGAAGTGTTCCCAGACTGGTCATCAATTAAAAACCTCTAAATAAAGTTTTGCAATGGATACGATATCCAATCCCAAATAAAAGAGACTTAATTAATAGACTACATTCAGCAAAAATATTCTCCAAATTCAACTTAAAATCAGGATTCTGGCAAATTCAAATTATAGAATCTGACCGCTACAAAACGGCCTTCACAGTACCTTTGAACATTACGAATGGAACGTAATGCCATTTGGACTCAAAAATGCCCCTTCTGAATTTCGACGAATAATGAATGATATTTTCAATCCATACAACTCTTTTAGTATCGTCTACATAGATGATATCCTCATATTTTCTGAAAATCTTGATCAAGACTTCAAACATTTAAAACATTTCCTCCAAATTATTAAACAGAACTTACTCGTGTTATCTCAAAAGAAGATGAAACTATTTTAAACTTCTGTCAGATTTCTAGGAGATGATATATCACAAGGTCTGATAAAACCAATTCATAGAGTCATCCAATTTGCTGAAAAATTCCATAATCACCTCAAAGAAAAAAATCAACTTCGAAGGTTTTTAGGATGTCTCAATTACATCGCTGAATTCTTCCCTAATCTACGAAAAATTTGTCAGCCTTTATATGAATGCTTACAAAAAAATCCTCCTCCTTGGTCAGATATTCATAATAGCATTGTCAAAAGTATAAAAGATAAAGTCCAACCCTACCTTGCTTAGTTATCCCTTACCCAACAGCTTTCATGATAGTTGAAACGGATGCCTCTAACATAGGTTACGGCGGTATCTTTAAACAACGCCTCAAAACTCAAGAACAACAGGTTCGATTTCATTCCGGTCTCTGGCTTGGACCACAAAATAATTATTCCACAATTAAAAGAGAAATTTTATCTATTGTTTTATGTATTTCAAAATTTCAAGATGACCTTTTTAACAAAAAGCGTAGACTGCAAATCTGCTAAGGAAGTTATTTTTAAAGATGTTCAAAAACTTGTTTCAAAAGAAATCTTTGCCAGATGGCAAGCTATACTTTCTGTTTTTTATTTGTCATTGAATTTATCAAATGGGAAGATAATTCGCTTCTTGACTTCCTTACAGAGTTTCTACAAGGCAAACAAAATTTTATTGCAGATGGATCCTTCAAAACAGAAACTGCAGACTCCAAAAGACTATGAAATGCCTCAAACGTCCTCAAAAAAATTACTCCAACTCCAACCCATTACCCCTCAGAAAATGCCTTCTCAAAGACCTACTAGTTCTGTGATGACTAGAAATCTGTTAAGTATGATATGATGGTTAATCAGCTTTTGGATTAAGATTTGTCACGGAAATTGTGATTTCTGGGTGCTCAGATTTAGACGTAGAGTGATCAGCAGTGAGAAGTTGGTTATCGAGTGAGATCTGCGTCGAATTTGGAGTTCAGTAGTTGCATTTTCCTATCGGGAAGTGATTCCAGTAGTAATTCAGATTTGAGGTTCATCACTGGGAAGAAGCTAGGTCGGCAGAGCCTTTGCGCGAGAATTTGCGGGCGTTCAGATGTTGCCTAACGTGTTTTCAGTAGCGGGTGTTTATACGTCGTCGTTTGGATTAGTTGGAACGACAGTGTTTTGGATTAGCGAAGAAGACAGCAGTGAGTTGCGTGAGCATTCAGATGTTGATATTCAGTAGTAGCGTGATCAGATGTCAACGCTAGTCAACTCAGCATTGAGAGTATAGCGAGAGGCAGCTGTTAGCGTTAGCGCGCGCGTGCGAGATGATGCCACGTGTTAGTCAACACAACTGAGTTGACTGCTGGTTGTTAGCCCTATTCAGATGTTGCTAGCGAGAGATCTGTTGCAACTGTGGAATCTATGCTACATCATTTTGATTATTTGGTGCGACGTTGTTTGCTGTATGAGTTAGTAGAGTGTTTAGATGATTGAATTGTATCAGCAGTGAGAGAGAGCTGGAGCCATCTTTGAGAGGAATTTTGCCTTAGTATAAGCAGAGATCTGAATTGCTTTGAACAGAAGTGGTTTGAGGATTTATATACCAAGTGCTGCTCAACACTTAGCGTATTTTGAACCCGATATTCCTCATCGTTTTCTCTAGTAAACCCTCGATAGGTACTGTTCATTCGAACACTTCTCCGGTGAATTGCCGTCGATTTCCGCCGTTGTTTGAAGCGAGACCGGTGGCGATGAGCTCGTCTTGAGTAGCTCTTTTGATTGATACCAATTAGGTGTCTTGAGTCGACGTTGGAGAGGGAACTCGAAGTAGCAGTGTTGCTCGAACGTTTTCGCAAGTTAGACCCGAGAGTTCTTCAGCTCTGGTAAGTGATTTCGACTGTTTTAAGCTTAGTTCTAGCTGTTAGAAGCTGCTGTGATAGATAGAACCAGATTTGAGTTCTTGACCGTAGGCAGTATGTTGTAGAAGATAGGATTTGAGCTGAATATTTAGATTCCTTAACAGATTTGAGCTCCAGGGAGGTCCCTGCTGTGTTGGACGTGACCAGCGAGGTTGAAATTTTGAGCAGGCTAAAATTCCTGTGCCTGGTGAGATCTGTTGAGATAGAACTTGATAATTGAAGGTATGAGTTGAGCTTTTGTTAACAGCTTAGACATAGCGTGCTAGTATTTGAGGCATGAAATCTGTGCTATGTGAATTCTGTGTTTACGTGAACAGCTTGATGGAATTGATATGTTCTGTTTACGTATTATATGCATGTTGAAATCAGATTTGAATTTCATGGTATTCATGCATACATATTGAGCCTTTGATTGATTGAGAACCTGAGATAGAGCCACGTTGTGATCGGTAGACAGATGTGTCGTGCCTGAATGGTACAACGCTATCATCGGAGTGGTGACCAACTGATCAGTTGTGTCTGAAAACCACTGAGCTATGATGGTTGACGGGCCTGAAGATCACGGACCGATGATTTCCCCGGTTGATACACTGTGCGGGTATAGAGGCTCGATTGAGATTACTGCCAGCTGATTAGCAGGCCTTGATGACCGATGTTCTTTGACAGCCACATGCATTCATGACTTAGAATATTGCATGTTTATGTTTTGCTGTTATATTAGTGCTCATTCGTAGTGAGGCTTGAACTCGTATTCTTTTCCTACTTTGTGTTGTTTGGGTCTGTGTTTCCCATTTGCAGGATCTTCAGGTAACCAAGTTGGACAGACTGGAACCCCAGCTGGTCGATCCTCATTTCCTTGAGTCCCAGTTATTACTTTATTATGTATTTATCCAGGGGATGCCCTGAGGTTATATGTATTTGGGGGATCGTTGTTGATTTGATTTGTGATTACCTATTGTTGTATGAGTTTTGATTTAACTCATGTTTTGATTATGAATATTTTGAAGGATGTTTTATTGGTTCAGGCCCAACTTTATTTCGAAAATTTTTAGCCCTATTTTATGCTTTCGCGTTTATGTGCTTAATTGTGCTATTAATTATTGTTAATTAGCACGGGGCCTGACAGGTTCTTTCCCCCCCTCACCTCAAATTTCAACTGATACAGTCCTCTACAAAATATTCCCGAGTTACCATACAAATCCGTTATTGCTTCCCCTTCTACTCAAATACCTACCCAATCACAAACTCAACCCAAAGACGAGTTCCAATATTTATCCAAATCTTGGAAAGAAGACTTAGGTTTTGTTCCTTTTACTGAAATTCCCCAAGATATCAAACTACCTGTGCAAAAACTCAGTCGTGATCACTTTTGGGACACAGATAATCCTCTCAAAACTCAAAAGCTTTACGAACTTATTTTGGTTGATACTGGATTAGCTGAGATAGTTCACAAACGGAACGACAAAAATGAAATTGTTTTCTCAAAATGCATTATCAAACAAATCGTCACCTCTACCCAGTGGGGAGGTCTTTTTAAAACAAAAAACTTTTCAGTATGCTTCAACCCACAAGAATTCAATTTTACAGATTACAGGAATGCTTGGTACAGGACTTTCTACATACGTCCTTTCTCCCACTCCTGGTTCATAACAATCCATTCTGGTTGTGACTCAAATTTTCCAATTTGGTTTTATGAATGGTGGAAAACATTGGGTTCAGAATCCTCCATCCTTCCACCCTTTGTTAAACATGGTTTAGAGTTCTTCTCTGAACGGCTTCTTTTGAACAAACGTGCGATTGAAATTTTCCCCACCATTTGATACAGTGAGTGCGGATGAGCGAGGAAGGGACTGGATCGGAGAGAAGTTTTTGAAAATCAAAATCCCAGGCGAAGATCCAAGGGACTTTGAATTGGGCATGAAACATAAGAGTCTTGGTAACACAACCCACAGCCACAGTTCAACACAATGCACAAGAAACCAGCTCCGTAATTCAGCACAAGCACAATAGCTATGGCAACTCAGCACACGCACAACAAGGGTCAGCACAGCACACAACCACAAATACATTCACATGCTTATCTCAAAGCTGTAAATCCATCGACCTACATCCACACTCCCGTAATTTTGCGGGGCACCCCAGTCTATCGGCCGACATCCACATGTCTGTAAGCTGACCATATCATATCTTTGCCATAAATCACTTTAAACTTTTGAAATCTACTTCCTTTAAAACTTTATGATATATGATTGGGAAACTTCTGTCCTTCATCACATTGCCATATATCATTAAAACATTTTTACGCTGAAACTTTCTTTAAACTGTTCTGTAAAACTCGCATTAAACTGCTTTTATTTGATCTGAATCAGATCTCATTCATATATGATTTGCTATTTTGAAACTATTTTATGTTAGAAAGCTAGCGGGAGTACATAGGAGTTCAATCGAAAGAGAAACTTGAATTAGCTCAGGCTATAGAAATGAACAACGAATAGCAGAACTCTAAGCTGATGAACTATCTGTCAGGCCTCGTGCTCAAATCAGAGATAAAACATACAAACACATGCGGAAGCTACTAAAAAGCAGGTAAAATATTCGCTTTTGTCCTGACGGTTTAAAACGATATAATTTAAAATAGTGTGATACTCAAAATATATCCCAGTTTGTAAAAACAACCAAACGCAGTTGCCAGCCAACAACAACACAGTATAGCAATACAACAACAATAACATGTATCAGACCCAACAACATAAATGCAACAACAAAGCGCAGGGCATCCCCTGGCTAACAGTACTGATACATATAAATATGCTATACGCTACTGGGATACTCAACCACCTCCTGGGGCACCACCAGCTGGGTTAAAACCACGACCAGCTGTAAAACCTGGGTTTCCTGAAAACAACACAACAAGGAAAACAACCAAGCCCCAGAGGGGACATGGGGTCAAACCCCAGTACGGAGAGCAACTATAAAACAACAGTAAACAGCAAGAATGAAATGCAGATGCTATGCATGAGAAAAGAGACAACGGCTCA
>KV013654.1:154100-169528 GCA_001598015.1 Dorcoceras hygrometricum
GTCTTGGAAGTCTTTGCCTTCGGCTTCTTAGTGGGCTTTTCCTCCTTCGCAGAGGCAGAACGCTTCTTACCCTTGCGTCTGGGCCCCTTCTTCGCAGAGGAAGAAGAGCCCATAAGGAGGACGGGCTTGTCCTTCTTTATGGTTCCCTCAAACACGACCAGCATGTTAACCACCTCTTCAAGGGTGGCTGCCAGCTTGTTCATGTTGAAGTTGACCACAAAGGGGTCGAATGCAGCGGGTAGTGAGAGTAGAAGTACATTCACAGACAGCTCATGTGGAAGTGTGATATCAAGGCCCACCAGCTTTTCAACGAGCCCAATCATACGAACCCCATGCTCGCGGACCGAAGTCCCATCGCGCATGCGGCTCGTCATAAGATCCTTGACAGCGGTGAACCTCTCATGTCGAGATTTCTCCCCATACAGTTCCTTGAGATGAAAGAGTATGTTAGCAGCATACTTCGTCTTCTCCAAGCGCCGTTGCATTTCGTTGGACATCGATGCCATCACATAGCATCGAGTCTTAAGCTCGTCGTCCCACCATTGTTGAAGCGTAGTCAGCTCCTCAGGGCTGATATCGGCAGGGGCTTCCTTTGGAGGGCTCTTCTCTATCGTATAAAGAAGTTTCTCCGAAGCCAACACAATGTTGAGGTTTCGAAGCCAGTCTTGGTAGTTCAGACCGGTGAACTTGTTGTTATCCAGTATAGCAGCGAGTGGGTTTTTGATCGAAGACATTATAAAGCAGTTTATACTGAAAAGAAAAACATACATGCATTACTAACTATATATGAAAAGCGCTAAGACAAAAAACAAGGTCATTTACTTTTATGAATTACCCTCCCACTATTTTAACGATTTCACCACTCTCTAATGAAATCGGTAAAGCAAGTTTCCTTAGTGGGTACACAGAGTCCAATCAAGCGATCAAGGTCCCGAATAATATCAGCCAACCATGACCCTTAAAAGGTAGAGTTCAATTGCAACCGGTGCAACCTCCATGTATTTTACCTCACGTCCAGTAAGGGCCCAATAATATGACGCCGATTACTATCACGTGTCAAGATGACCCATCAATGTTGAGTCGTGAAGGACGGTCCCCTTAACGTCCCCAATAATATGAGCCAACGTTAAGGGAGTTCCAACCAACTCACAGCAATTGTCAATGGCGTGGACAGCTTTCCGGCATACATAACCCCCTCAATAATATGAGCCGGGCCATGTATGCGGGTAGCATCGACGTACACCCATTGTTGATGGAAGGTAGGGATAATTTAAAAATATTAAAATTGCCTTAGTCTATCGAATAAACTTTTAATCTTGATATCACTTTTAAATCGTATTTAAAACGAGGGATTTTATTTTTGAAAAATTTGGTCTCATGCAATTTTAAATCATCTATAATCCTGGCCGTAGAAGTCCCACTTCTCGCCAGACAAAGTCCTAAAATGAACAATCCCATGTAAGCAATCCACGGAGGCCTTATAGTTGGACAACACATCCATCCCAACAATACAATCGAAATCCCACAACATCAGACGGATCAAATTTTCCAACAACACATGCTCACCAAACCGCAATACGCCATCTAACAAAACCTCCTGGGAAAACAGGCTCACACCGCCAGGGGTAGAAACAGAAACAGCATCGCGCAAAGGGATGGTACACAGACCATGCCCAATAACAAACGAATCAGAAATTAAAGAATGCGATGCACCGGTGTCAAACATCACACGCGTAGGAAAATCGAAAACAAGACAAGTACCTGCGATCACCCTGCTCGGCGTCTCCTCGGCCTGCTCCCTGGTCATGACGTTGGCCTGAGCATGCTGAGGTCCAGAATAAAACGGCTGAGACGACTATCCGAATCGCGATGGACCAGGCTGCTGGAACGGCCTGAACGGAGTCTCACCAATCCTGGGTGGCTGAAACTGAGGGGAACGACCCCTAGACTGTCCTCCACGACCCTGAGACGGGGCTGCATCTTGTTGCGATCCCACAGACGGACACAACCTAGCAAAATGCCCATACTGACCGCAAAGATTGCAGGAGCCCTGCACACCGACACACTGGGTAGAAGGATGCTTGCCACCACAAAAACCACAAAACTCATCCCGAGAACCACTGCTACTCGAGCTACCTGAACCGGACGAACTAGAACCAGACTTCTTCTTGAACTATTGACCGTGGGGTCAAAACCTCTGACGGCCAGACTGTTGTGGCTACTGCTGCTGCTGGGGCTGATGGGCTGACTGGGAGGACTGAGAAGACTGCGCTCCCTGACCAGTGGGACGACCACCCTGAGCCACCTGCTGCCTACGAGCACGACGGCTACGCAAACCCTCCTCAATGTCGATGGCACTATCCACTGCCTCAGCATACGTCTTGGGTTTGCTGGTCAGCACCATCTGATACAACTCTTCATTCAAGCCCTCAAGAAACCTAGTCCGCTTGGCCCTCTCCCGGCCAGAAACATGGGGAACGTATGCCAACAAAGAAGAGAACGTACGCGCATACTCCCTCATCGTCATGGAGCCCTGCTCCAGATGATCGAACTCCCGCTCCCGGGCATTCACATAAGACTCGGCGGGTACATGCTTCTGCCGGAAGGTCTCGCAAAAACTGCCCCAAGAGATCCCAACACCGGTCTCCAACAAGGTACTCAAAGCGCCTCGCCATCAGCGCTCTGCCGCCTTCCTAAGCAAGAGGGTCACCAAACTCAGCCGAAGATAATCATCATACTGCACCCGATCAAAAAGACCAATAATGTTCCGGAGCCACGAGTCTGCATCCTCACTGGACTCATCACCATTAAAGACCGGAGGGTTCATCCGCTGAAACCGTGCTATAACAACATCCATCCTCTCCACCGGAGGCGGTACATCATCAACTTCCTCCTCCTCAACATGCCTACTATGACTATGAGAAGGAAAGCTACGCTGATCCTGGTTATATCCTGCCGATTCCTCAAACTGACCCCTACCTCTACCACGACGTCTAGGCGGCATCTACGAGTACACTCAACAGGATAAGCAACACAAAACAGATACAGCATAGATATCACATAACACAAATATTCAGCACGTAATCACATAGATCAAGCACATGCAACACACGACACTGTGCCTTGACTCAAGTGTGATCAAAGAAATTGAGCTTATCCCAGCTCTGATACCAAAAATGTCAGGCCTCGTGCTCACATCAGAGATGAAACATACAAACACATGCGGAAGCTAAAAGCGGGTAAACTTTTTTTGCTTTTTGGCCTGACGGTTTAAACAATATAATTTAAAATAGCGCGATGCTCAAAATATATATCCCAGTTTACAAACGAAACCAACAAAGGCTACCAGCCAAGATAAAACAGTATAGCATCAACACAAGTATCAGACTCCAGCAACAATATACAACAACTAAGCACAGGGCATCCCCTGGCGAATAATACTGATACATATAAAACTGGTATACGCTACTAGGATACTCTAACCACCTCCTGGGGCACCTCCAGCTGGATTAAACCCACGACCAGCTGTGAAACGTAGGTTTCCTGAAAACAACACAAGCAAGGAAAAACAACCAAGCCCCAGAGGTACATGGGGTCAAACCCCAGTACGGAGAGCAACTGAAACAGCTAAAGGAAATGCATAAGATAAAATGCAGATGCTATGCATGAGACACCGGATAACAGCTGAAGGCTACAACTAACAAGGGAGCCAAGGAACTCAAACATAGCTCCATGAGATCTGCAACAAATCAGTGGCCACGGGGTGTGTTCAAAGTATGGTAATGAGCCACTCGCCTTGACACTACACCCGAATACCAGATGCATCAAACAACTCAACCTGTCGTTGCCTCGCCCATGAACTGTGGTAGTTAACCACTCGGCGCATGGTGGCTAACAGATTCCAGCAGGGAGATGAGAGTGCGGTATTGCCGCTCGCCCTCGCATCCTGGTAAGAAACAACAGCAATATACAAGATACGAAGCTGCAAGATACAATACACGAGTGATCTGAAACAATGCATGAACAATGCGTGTATGCACATCAATAAAACAGCTAGCATAAACACAAATGCTCAGCAAGCAACACACAGCCATGTTCACCGAAACATCCCAGCAGCCTCACATTAAATCTCACGCCAATTCCAAGCTACATCAAGCTCAAATCCGTACCTTATACTCTCTGTGCAACAATTAGTACAAGCAAAGGTCCCGAGAAAACCGGATTGCAACCTGTCGAAGCACACAGGGCATAAATCACAGGGACGCTAATACACAGAAAGCATGCTGGGAGTTACACACACTCAACCAGCTATCATCCTACACAACAACTCAACAGGAAGCTCAATTCTAGGCTAGGAACAAGATCTCATCGAATTAACGAAGTTCTACCTGAACTACGAAATGCACGAGCTAAACCAGCAACTTCGTGCTTCTGCTCCAGCGAACAACAGCCTCCAAAAAGGGTATAGGATGAAGGAGCTTTTCGAGAGGAGTCCAACGCTACCTCAAACGTGAAAAACGATGACCGGAAACAACGGGAATTCACGGGAGAAACTCACGGTGAACAGTAATAGGGTTTGAGAAACAGAGGTCGACAATCGAGAGAATATTTCGCTAAGTATGGGATCTGGTGCTTGAAATTGAAGACCAAGTCTTCCTTAAATACACACGTAAAAGCTGGTTAAGAAGTCCATCGACAAAACCAGACGACGCATAACAACCCAACGACTGGTCGCTGCTTCGAAAGCCAACGACTGGTCCTCAAATCCAAAAGCTGGATTGTCTAACACCCAAAAGCTGGTACAAGACGTTGCATCAAAACACTGCGTTCCAACTTACGTAAACGACGTCGCATAGACCCAACAGCTGGTCGCTAACCCCTCGTCTGGATTCCTTAGCGCTAACCAAAAACGACGACGCACAACCTACGTTATCCAGACGCTAGCTCTCGCGCAAAATAACCAGACGCAAGCTACAGTAGAGTTGACCATCATTGACATCTGCTCTCAGCTGGACAACCAGACGACACACATGCGAACAAATCTCTCGCAGCTGGTACCAGACGCAACACCCCAAAACGGCGTCATATCCAACTTATCAAAACGCTATCATTTTGCCCTCAACAAACAAGATAAAACAGCAGTTGGATACAAACACGCTACCGGACTTCACTAAAACACAATGCATCCAGATTTCATAAAAACGACGGCGTATCGTAATCTCGCGCTACCAATTAAACGTTGCGACTGGATTTCACCACCGACCAGCTTCCACAACAAAACCAGCTTTCACCACAAAATACCAAAAATAAGAAAACTTCCGAAATTGCTTAAGATGTGAAATCTGACCCGAAAATACCAACCAAACTTCCCAAACAGAGATCTGAACCACCAGAAATCTCTAAAATCTGATTAATCCAACAATTAATCTTAATTAACTTTTCAGGTCTCACATTTTCAATACCCTGTTGTAATTATAATTTGGTATGATTCTTTCGATGATTAAGGTTCATAGTTGGATTGTTCCAGTTTACACTTGTGATTTTATATTTCCCGAGCTGATTTGAACTTGCGATCTGACTTCGTTATTCTAAGCTGAGCTGACTGTTTCTTTTCTCTAAGTTTGCGAGCTGTTCTAAGTGCGTGATCTATTTTCCATCTTCTGAGCTGTTTCAAGAGTGTGATTTATTTTCCATCTTCTGAGTTGTTTCAAGCGGGTGACCTGTTTTCCCCTCTGAGCTGCTCTAAGCTCGTGATACGGTCTGATTGCCCTAAGATGAGTTGACCTTGTTTGACCTTATTAATGTAGTCTGACTGCTCTGATTTGTGTTGACTTTCCCTAATCTGAGTTGACCAACCAGCTGTAATTTGATTTCTCACTCAGAGTTGTTTTATGCTTGTGACTGATTTCTCACGTAGAGTTGTTTTACGTTTGCGATATGCTTTCGACCCAGAACTGATCTAAGACTTGATCTATTTTTTTATCCTGATTTTATTTCAGAATTTCTTTCGTTGTGTTCTATCGTACACCCAACAGTATTTTCAAATAAAAATGGAGTTTTTAACAAAACGAACTGCTTGTTTGCAATCTGTTAGTACTAAGGTTTTAATGATTTATGACAAGGTTACAAAGGAGGAATAACAGAAGTTTCCATGCCATATTTCATAAAATTTAAAGGAAGTAATTTCAAAGTTTTATGACCTGTGTCAAATATAACAGTCGGTCAGCCCAGGGATGGTAAGGATGCTAGTTGATGAACCAGTGTGTCCCTCCATCCAGTAAGATTGGGATATATTCTCCAATTCCTGATTTCAGATGAGAGCTTGATCAAACGACTTGACCTAATGAGACCTTCCAAGCCACATCTCATACAGAAAATTGAATGAGTTATTTTTATAACCCAGAATTTAAGAAAGTTATATGATTAATGTTTATTTCCTTTATGTTAAATCTTATGTTTAGTCTGTGTTGAGCTTTTTCTATGATCAGATTTTACCTGCTGGGTCCCTAGGCTCACTAGCTTTCATGGTTGCAGGTGAGGAGGTTCTTTGAGAGCTGGACGATGTGAGCTGGAACAGATCCGGGAAGTGTGTTTATCGATTGGCCAGCTTTTCCGTGCTATTATAGGCCGTATCTCTTTTATGAATGAATTTTGTATTAGTCCATGCCATTTCTAATTGTTTCAAAACTGGTTTCGAAAGATTTGTAGAAAACGATAACTATATTTCTATGTGTACTCCGAGCAGTTTGTTCTGAGCTGTTACATTTCCACAAGATATTTGCATTTAACATCCAAATGTTCTTATTTACGATTATTGTTTCACAGCCTGAGTGAGATCAGCTTACGTAATTATCATCATTTCTTAGTATCGCAATACCTGTTTTGTGTGTCTATGCGTGAGCTGAATCGTCCTTTAAAATTTCACAACCATACCTAAATCGTATGTTTCCTTTTAAATTAGAAAAATCTGTAAGATTTTCCTTCATACTTTAGATATTGATTAGTAAATTGGTGGACTAGGGCCCCACAACTTGGTATCAGAGCATGGTCCTTGAGATAAAAATTTGTCTCCAGTCTGAGACAGTTCTTGTTAGCCGTTTTCTTCATTCTGTGAGCTTATTTTGATGTTGTAGAGTAATGTTTATTTTTATTCTTGTTGGTCACGTGGTGGATTTGGGTAAAGTTACAGATGATGTCAGGAAGCGTAAAAAGGAACCCCATGTGAGAAGATGCTAACCCAGGTGATAGCAATCGCGTCTTAGCTGGGATGGCTCAGATGTTAGAGAGTTTAGTGGAGCAAAAAGTAAAGGGAGTGGCCAATCATCCGGTAGTATGTCTAGATCAGAGGATCCTCAAGAACGTTTTAGACATCAACGACCCCTGGAGTTCACTGGTACAAACGGTCAGATTGTGGCTGAAAGCAAGGTCAAGTCTTTAGATGCCATCTTTTATTACCTACAGCTATCAGAGAAGGATAGGAGCCGGTGTGCCATTTACATGCTTTGAGGGCACGCCATGATTTTGTGGGAAGGAGCAAAATTGACTGTAGAATTTGATACTCTCACATTGTAAGAATCTAATAAAGTATCCTACGACCAGCATTTCATAGCTGACATACAATCTGAGCTAATGAGGGATTTTTTAACCTTGAAACAAGGGAATATGTTAGTGCGGGACTACATCCGCAAGTTTGAGAGGGGTTGTTACTTTGTTCCCTTGATTAGGAGAGATGCTAAAGAAAAACTTTGCCATTTTGTTTATGGCTTGCAACAAACCCTTAAGCACTATGTTAGGTTAGCTGAGCCTAAACGTTTCAGGGCAGCAGTCGACAAGGCTCTGCGAGCTGAGCAAGATTGGAAAGAGATTGAAGAAGAACGCCAACAAAAACGCCAGGCCTTTTAGATTAGAGACCAGAGGCCGTCCAAACTTCCAAATACCAATCAGTAGAAATCCCAAGGGCAACAACCACTCAACTCATGTTTGAGAGGGGTTGCTACTTTGTTCCACTGATAGGGAGAGATGCTGAGGAAAAGCTTCACCATTTTGTTCAGGGCTTGTGACCAACGCTTAAACACGATTTTAGGCTAGCTGAGCCTAAATAATTCAGGGCAGCAATTGACAATGCCCTCCAAGCTGAGCAGGACTGGAAAGAGATTAAAGAAAGAACGCTAAGAGAAACGCCAGGCTTTTCAACTTATAGACTGGAGGTCGTCCAAGTGTCAAAAGGCCATTCAAAAGAAACCCTAGAGTCAAAAACCACAACAGCTACAACCACGCAACTTAGTGCCCAGGATATAAATGCCAAAGGAATCATGCTGGTCAGTGTAAAGCTGGACGGAATGTCTGCTACAAGTGGTGCTCAAGAAAACTTTGCTAAAGACTGCCCCCAATCAAATCAGCTTATAACCAGCAGATCATACGTGATGATGGCAGAACAGGCGAATACAGATACCACAGTAGTTACAAGTAAGATTGTGATTTTTGGAAAAACCTTCTATTGCTCTGTTAGATTCGGGAGCAACCCATTCATTTATATCAGAGTCTTTTACTAAGAAGTTTCTCAACCAACCTAAACGATTATCAGTAGGATATTGCGTAACCGTACCCTCAGGAGAAGAACTACTAACTCTTAGAGTATTTCTTAACATAGGACTTAGCCTAGAGTGGCATTTAGTGTGTGCTGACTTGATCGTGTTACCCATGTATGAGTTTGATTTGATTTTGGGTATGGAATAGTCATCGATTTTATGCAAATGGTTGTAGAGGTTAAGCCACCCCAAGGAAATCAGTTCTCGTTTGAAGCTGCCCAAGGTAGGAGTGTTCCTTGTCTGATTTCAGTTTTGAAGGTCCAGAGCTATTTAAATAGGGTTTCCAAGGATGTTTGGGTAGTATGTCCTCGGTATTGGAAGAAGCGAGACCAAATCTGTCAGAAGTAGAGGTAGTACCTAATGCTACCACTGTTTCCAAATCTCCGTATAGGCTCGCACCTACAGAGATGAAAGAATTACAGGTACAAGTCCAGAATCTACTGAACAAAGGCTTCATTCAACCAAGTACTTCGTCGTGGGGAGCCTCTGTGCTATTCTTAAAAAATAAAGATGGTAGTATGAGGTTATGCATAGACTACAGAGAGCTGAATAAGATTACTGTAAAGAACAAGTATCCTTTCCCAAGGATTGTAGATCTGTTTGATCAACTGCATGGTGAAACAGTGTTTTCTAAGATCGACCTCGGATCTGGGTACCATCAGCCGAGGATCAAAGAAACGGATATCTACAAGACTGTTAGAGTAGATGCCCAACTAGCCAACTTGTGGCGAGTGGGTTTTATTGACTCTTTGTATAACGATCTTTATTTATGAAATTCGCATTTCTTATATGGCATTCTTTATTTTCATTATGTTATAATGTTAGCAATTGTGTTGGATAAAGACCTAGAATGCACCATAGTGTATGTTAGATGTGATAGTGGATATGATGGCTATCATGAAACACATCTAATAGTCACTGTGTATTCTGAACACGTTCCTAGTCGATTGGGCCGTCAAAATGAGGATAAGGCCGCCCGAGCTTGAGACTAGCATCTGCGATGCGAAGTACCATGTTTCATTGGTAGGGAACATTGTGATGTTCTGAGCATGCAGATGGATAGTGACCTGGTGATCTATCGAACTACACTCGTTCGGACTTTCCAAGTGGTTACCATTTGTCGAGTGGATAAGTCCGAGGTCTTGGTTGTACTGATTAGTCCTCACTACTCAAAATGTCATTGAGACTCTACATGATAGGTGCCTCACTTTGACCCGTTTACCGACTCAGTTTGGGTCATTAGGTGGCGGGATTGGGTGAGGACCCGATGCATGTAGGAGTCGATGCTTCGTTGTCGAGGATTCACCGCTCGCTTTTATGCGTGGATATCCTATGCTATCTGAGGAGATAATAGTGTGATAAATCTCTGGCCAGAGTACTAGATGTGTTTTAGGTAAATTTGTATACCTAGTAACACACGCGATGTCACTATTTGATCTCCAAGATGTATGCATAGTTATTGGATCTCTAGCGACTCTCGATTTACCAATGGTCGTTGATCTGATCGGGATATATGTGTTGAAAGGACCGTACTGTACGCTAAACATGACCAACTGGTTCTTGCAGGCACTATCAGTGATACCTAGGTGATCATGGGACGATGTTGCTAGGCGCTTTACCATGATCCGATGGGTCAGTCCGAAATTGTGATTTCGGAGCCACAATGGTTGTGGTCCCACGACTAGCTGTATCCCTTAACCATTTAGGGTCACACAAGTACTGGCTTCACGATTCCCTCACGGAAACTGAGCTCGATGAGTTGAGCATAGGAGGAGGAATTTAGGGAGTGCGACTTCCTAAAAGTCAACATGGGTCAAATTGCGATTTCCCAAAGTTGAAGGGCTAAACTGCAATTTTGGACTAGGTGGTCTGAAAAATTGTTTTCGCATCATAATACTCAGTTTTGGAAACTGTGTAGATCGGTCCGATCAGATCGTCGATCGGAGTTATGATGAAGCCACAGTGATGGAAATGAACCGAATGTTCATATGGACCTGGGCCTGACCCAGGCCCATTGGGCCGGTCCAAGCCCATCACATGTCTACTTAATATTGTCCTAGGGTTATTATGACACACACTTGAACTCTAAACCCTAGCAATAGCCGCCCCTCCTCTCCCTACTCTCCCACGGCCGCCGACCGCCCTTGCGCCGCCCGCCGACCGCCGCGCCGCCGCCCGCCGGCGGTGCTCACGTGATTGGACTCGTTCCGATCACGTCGACGAGGAGATTCCGTTCGTGTCAAATTCGTCAGCTCTTCTAGTGCAAACTGACGAAGGAGTCCTGTTTCCAGTCTTGGACCGGATTAGGAGATCTACCGCCGCCTACCGTTGAAGTGCCAGATTCCCTGTGAATCTGGTCGGAGTCAGGCGCCTAGACGCCAGCAAGGTAACGCTCTAAAACATCCTATGTATGTTTTATTGCATTATATTTGTTATGTGTTGAACGTTTCCGGGGCAAATTTTGAAACTTCCGCTGTGCCCCCGGGAACGGGATCCGGATCCATCACGACGCCAACAGTGGTATCAAAGCCAAGGCTTGGATCTATCAATACATAATTTGTGCTTTATTGCATCAAATCACAAATTTTAGAAAAAAAAAAAAAAAACACGGCGGCACTGTAGCGTGCGCACGGCGGCACTGTAGCTGCGCGCAGCTACAGTGCCGATGGCCGGCCACCGTGTGCGATTGTCGTGCACGGTGGTGAGCGGCACCTGCCACCCACCTGTGCGCGGTGTGCGCGCAGGTGGCCGCCCCCGTGCGCAACCGTTGCGCGCGGGAACGCGCGCGCAGCGTGCGGCAGTGTGCCGCACGCTGTGCAGGCGGCGGGCGCAGCCGTGCATCCGCCGTCCAGCGAACCCAAGGCGGCGTTGCGACGGGTGATTTGTCTTCTAGGTTTTGTTTCGGGCCTGTCCCGGGCAGCCCGAGAAGTTTTCGGGCCAATATTTGATATTGGGCCATTTTGGTCGGACCAAAATTAATTTTTGAAAATTTTGAGATTTTGGGCCTAAAATTGTTTTAAGCCCAATATGATGCAATTAAAATTGACAAAATATGATTTTTTTATTAAATATGATTTTATAATTAAAATATGATTTTGTTGGAAATTATCAAATTTGATTTGATTATTTAATTTATGTCAATTATTTGAATTGATTGTATGTTTGGGATGATCGAGAGTCGTGCCCAATGTGTTTGGTGTATGCTAGGTTTTGCAAATTTTGGTTGTAATATTGTTGATATCATATTTCAAAGTGGGTCTGTTTGTGGCCCGTTTCCACCCCTTTAAAATTGTATCCCAATGTGTCATGGATACTTAAATGTAAATATTAGATTTAGTGGGAGGAATTTTGAAGATGGTGGAGATGATGATCAAAGATATTGAAAACCGAAGATTTGTAAAACTAGAAGCAAATGTAATAGGATTGCATTGCATACTGCATTTCACCTAGGACTGGACTTAGGTCCGTGATTGGCAACCACGGACCGCATAGCTCTCGCTATCGATCATCCCAAATTTTATATATGCGATATATGTTTGTTGAATCCGCATTTTATATTGTGATTTAAAATTAATGAGACCGAATTTTCAAAATTAAAATCCCTCATTTTAAATATGATTTAAAATTAATATCAAGATTAAAAGTTTATTCGATAAACTAAGGAAATTTAAATTTGTTTAAATTTTCCTACCTTCCATCAACAATGAGTGTACGTCGATGCTACCCGTATACATGGCCCAGCTCATATTAATGAGGGGGTAATGTATGCCGGAAAGTTGTACACGTCATTGACACTCGCTGTGAGTTGGTTGGAACTCCCTTTAACGTTGGCTCATATTATTGGGGACGTTAAGGGGACCGTCCTTCACAACTCGACATTGATGGGTCATCTTGACACGTGATAGTAATCGACGTCATATTATTGGGCCCTTACTGGACGTGAGGTAAATACATGGAGGTTGCACCTATTGCAATTGGGCTCTACCTTTTAAGGGTCAGGGTTGGCTGATATTATTCGGGACCATGATCGCTTGATTGGACTCTGTGTACCCACTAAGGAAACTTGCTTTCTCGATTTCATTAGAGGGTGGTGAAATCGTTAAAATAGTGGGAGGGTAATTTATAAAACTAAAATGACCTTGTTTTATGTCTTAGCGTTTTTCATATATAGTTAGTAATACATGTCTGTTTTTCCTTTCAGTATAAACTGTTTATATAATTTCTTCGATCAAAAATCCACTTGCTGCTATACTGGATAGCAACAAGTTCACTGGTCTGAACTACCAAGACTGGCTTCGAAACCTCAATATTGTATTGGCTTAGGAGAAGCTCCTCTACACGTTAGACAAGAGCCCTCCGAAGGAAGCCCCTGCCGACATCAGCCCTGAGGAGCTGACAAAGCTGAATAAATGGTGGGATGACGAGCTTAAGGACACGATGATATATGATGGCATCGATGTCAAACGTCCTTTCAGTATAAACTGTTTATATAATTTCTTCGATCAAAAATCCACTTGCTGCTATACTGGATAGCAACAAGTTCACTGGTCTGAACTACCAAGACTGGCTTCGAAACCTCAATATTGTATTGGCTTAGGAGAAGCTCCTCTACACGTTAGACAAGAGCCCTCCGAAGGAAGCCCCTGCCGACATCAGCCCTGAGGAGCTGACAAAGCTGAATAAATGGTGGGATGACGAGCTTAAGACACGATGATATATGATGGCATCGATGTCAAACGAAATGCAGCGGCGCTTTGAGAAGACGGTGTATGCTGCTGACATACACCTTCATCTTAAGGAGCTGTATGGGGAGAACTCTCGGACTGAGAGGTTCACCACTATCAAGGAGCTTATGATGAGCCGCATGCGCGATGGGACTTCGGTCCACGAGCATGGGGTTCGCATGATTGGGCTCATTGAAAAGCTGGTGGGCCTTGACATCACACTTCCACATGAGCTGTCTGTGGATTTGCTTCTCCTCTCACTCCCTGCTGCATTCGACCCCTTTGTGGTCAACTTTAACATGAACAAGCTGGATGCCACCCTTGAAGAGATGGTGAACATGCTTGTAGTGTTCGAGGGGACCATAAAGAAGGACAAGTCCGTCCTCCTTTTGGGCTATTCTTCCTCAGCGAAGAAGTGGCCCAAACGCAAGGGTAAGAAGCGTTCTGCCCCTGCAAAGGAGGAAAAACCCACCAAGAAACCAAAGGCAAAGGCTTCCAAGCCAAACAAGTCTGAGGATGTTTGCCACCACTGCCACAAGCCTGGGCATTGGAGGAGGAACTGCAAGGAGTACCTCGAGCAGTTGTGAACTGCAAAAGGTATGTTCTACATCGAAATAAATATGTCTCTTAATTCGAATTCTTGGGTACTTGATACCGGATGTGGATCTCATATCTGCAATGATTTGCAGGTAATGACAAGAAGCCGACGTCTTAGAGAGGGTGAGACCCACTTGAGGCTGGGCAATGGAGCAAGGGTTGCTGCAGTAGCTATAGGAGATGTTTATTTATTTCTGTCGTCGAATTTTAAGTTGTTATTGAAAGACGTTTTATTTGTTCCCGAGTTAATAAAGAACTTATTTCTGTTTCTATGCTTGATAGTGATGGATATTCTTGTCATTTTGCTAATTCGATTTGCAATATATACAAGAATGAATGTTTGATTGGAATTGGGGAACGCGAAAATGATCTATACACCTTAAAATTAAAATCAGTTCCAACTCGCGATGTGGAAACACATACAACAACAGTTAAAAGGAAAAACGATAGCTTGAACCCAGCACAACTTTGGCACGCTAGGCTAGGTCATATTTCCCTAAGTAGGATGAACAAATTTAGGAGTGACATGTTTGATATGTCGGACATTAACTCCCTACCGACTTGTGAGTCTTGTCTCAAAGGAAAAATGACTAAACAATCCTTCAAGGGCAAGCCTGAACGTGCTCAAGGCCTATTGGATTTGATCCATACTGATGTGTGTGGCCCACTTAGCATTGGTACTAAGTACGGTCACACATACTTCATCACATTTACCGATGATCACTCTAGGTATGGGTACTTGTACTTAATGAAGCACAAGTCTGAATCCTTTCAAAGGTTCAAAGAATTCAAGGCTGAAGTAGAAAAGTCAGTTAGTATTAAAGCACTTCGATCCGATCGAGGTGGAGAATACTTGAGTGCTGAATTTTAAGACTATCTTAAAGAGAATGGAATTCTCTCGCAGTGGACCCCTCCGGCCACACCACAACTCAATGGTGTAGCGGAGCGTCATAATCGAACCTTGATGGACATGGTTCGATCTATGATGAGCTTCACTGAGCTTCCTACCTTGTTTTGGGGCTATGCGCTCTAAACGACGGTAATATTGTTGAACAATGTCCACATCAAGGCGGTGGATAAAACTCCATATGAGATATGGATGGGTAAACCACCCAAATACTCATACATGAGGATTTGGGGATGTCCTGCTTACGTGAAGCAGACAGTGGGAGATAAGCTGGATAATAGATCCATCTTATGTTACTTCGTTGGGTATACAAAAAAATTCTATTGGATACTACTTCTACTATCCAAATGAAACAAAAGTGTTTGTTTCTAGAAAAGCCACCTTCATGGAAAGGGAGTTTCTACTTGATAGAAAAGGCAAGATAGTAGAACTCGAAGAGGTTCGAGAACCATCTGAAGTACCAAGTGAGTCTCCCGCGCCTCAAGAGCCAGTACCAGAAATGGTCACACCTAGGAGATCTGAAAGGATTCCTAGGGCTCCTGACAGATATGGTTTCCTCCTTGAAGATGATCAAAGTGATCAAACTGTTGGATGTGATCCAAGAACTTTCAA
>KV013654.1:169594-208802 GCA_001598015.1 Dorcoceras hygrometricum
CTTAATGGAAACATTAAGGAAGAGATCTATATGACGCAGCTTGAGGGTTTCACATCTGTAGGAAGTGAGCATAAAATATGCAAACTTCAGATATCGATCTACGGTCTCAAGCAAGCATTGAGAAGTTGGAACCTGAGATTCGATGAAATAATTAAGGAATTTGGTTTCATCAAGAATCCCGAGGAGCCATGTGTGTACAAGAAGGTAGTTAAGAATGCTGTGACATTCCTTGTACTTTATGTTGATGACATTCTACTCATTGGGAATGATGTAGGAATGTTGCAGTCAACTAAAGTGTGGTTGTCTAGTAGATTCTCGATGAAGGACATGGGTGAAGCATCCTATATTCTTGGAATACAGATATATCGGGATAGATCGAAGAGGATGCTCGGACTCACCCAAGCCACCTACATCGATACCATACTTAAGTGGTTCTCTATGGAAGAGTCCAAGAGAGGACACCTACCTATGTGCCACGGGGTCACTCTATCTAAGTCTATGTGTCCAAAGACTGATGAGGAGATAGAGAGTATGACACGTGTGTCATATGCCTCGGACAATAGGTAGTATTATGTATGACATGATCTCAACTAGACCGGATGTCGCATATGCTCTGAGTGTCGAGAGCCGTTACCAGGCCAACCCCGGCCAAATGCATTGGAAGGCCGTGAAAGATATTCTTAAGTACTTGCGAAGGACTAAGAATATGTTCATGGTCTATGGGGTGGTGAACTGAAATTGGAAGGCTACACTGATTCTAGCTTCCAATGTAACATGGATGATTCGAAGTCTACCTCTGGATTTGTATTCATGCTCAATGGTGGTGCTGTCTCTTGGAAGAGTTCCAAGCAAGACACTATCGCGGATTCAACCACTGAGGCTGAGTACATCGCAGCATCAGCTGCTGCAAAAGAGGCGGTTTGGATAAGGAATTTCGTCCAAGAGTTGGGCATAATCCCTGAAGGAGTTGGTCCAGTCCCGGTGTAATGCGACAACACGGGTGCCGTTGCGCAAGAAAAGGAGCCTAGGTCTCACCAAAGATCCAAACATATACTGAGGATATACCACATAATCCGGGATATTGTGGCTAGAGGTGACATAGCAGTCGAGAGAGTCGCCTCTGCAGACAACATTGCTGATCCACTTACGAAGCCCTTGCCAGGACCGTTGTTTGAAAAACTTCGCAAAACAATGGGACTGCGTCTGATGAGTAGTTGGCTTTAGGGCAAGTGGGAGATTGTTAGAGTAGATGCCCAACTAGCCAACTTGTGGCGAGTGGGTTTTATTGACTCTTTGTATAACGATCTTTATTTATGAAATTCGCATTTCTTATATGGCATTCTTTATTTTCAATTATGTTATAATGTTAACAATTGTGTTGGATAAAGACCTAGAATACACCATAGTGTATGTTAGATGTGATAGTGGATATGATGGCTATCATGAAACACATCTAATAGTCACTGTGTATTCTGAACACGTTCCTAGTCGATTGGGCCGTCAAAATGAGGATAAGGCCGCCCGAGCTTGAGACTAGCATCTGCGATTCGAAGTACCATGTTACATTGGTAGGGAAATTGTGATGTTCTGAGCATGCAGATGGATAGTTACCTGGTGATCTATCGAACTACCCTCGTTCGGACTTTCCAAGTGGTTACCATTTGTCGAGTGGATAAGTCCGAGGTCTTGGTTGTACTGATTAGTCCTCACTACTCGAAATTTCATTGAGACTCTACATGATAGGTGCCTCACTTTGACCCGTTTACCGACTCAGTTGGGGTCATTAGGTGGTGGGATTGGATGAGGACCCGATGCATGTAGGAGTCGATGCTTCGTTGTTGAGGATTCACCGCTCGCTTTTATGCGTGGATATCCTATGCTATCTGAGGAGATAATAGTGTGATAAATCTTTGTCCAGAGTACTAGATGTGTTTTAGGTAAATGGGTTTACCTAGTAACACACGTGATGTCACTATTTGATCTCCAAGATGTATGCATAGTTATTGGATCTCTAGCGACTCTCGATTTTCCAATGGTCGTTGATCTGATCGGGATATATGTGTTGAAAGGACCATACAGTACGCTAACCATGACCAACTGGTTCTTGTAGGCACTATCAGTGATACCTAGGGGATCATGGGTCGATGTTTCTAAGCGCTTTACCATGATCCAATGGGTCAGTCCGAAATTGTGATTTCGGAGCCACAATGGTTGTGGTCCCACGACTAGCTGTATCCCTGAACCATTGAGGGTCACACAAGTACTGGCTTCACGATTCCCACACGGAAACTGAGCTCAATGAGTTGAGCATAGGAGGAGGAATTTAGGGAGTGCGACTTCCTAAAAGTCAACAGGGGTCAAATTGCGATTTCCCAAAGTTGAAGGGCTAAACTGCAATTTTGGACTAGGTGGTCTGAAAAATTGTTTTCACATCATAATACTCAGTTTTGGAAACTGTGTATATCGGTCCGATCAGATCGTCGATCGGAGTTATGATGAAGCCACAGTGATGGAAATGAACCGAATGTTCATATGGACCTGGGCCTGACCCAGGCCCATTGGGCCGGTCCAAACCCATCACATGTCTACTTAATATTGTCCTAGGGTTATTATGACACACACTTGAACTCTAAACCATAGCAATAGCCGCCCTCCTCTCCCTACTCTCTCACGGCCGCCGACCGCCCTTGCGCCGCCCGCCGGCGGTGCTTACGTGATTGGACTCGTTCCGATCACGTCGACGAGGAGATTTCGTTCGTGTCAAATTCATCATCTCTTCTAGTGATATGGACCTGGGCCTGACCCAGGCCCATTGGGCCGGTCCAAACCCATCACATGTCTACTTAATATTGTCCTAGGGTTATTATGACACACACTTGAACTCTAAACCATAGCAATAGCCGCCCTCCTCTCCCTACTCTCTCACGGCCGCCGACCGCCCTTGCGCCGCCCGCCGGCGGTGCTTACGTGATTGGACTCGTTCCGATCACGTCGACGAGGAGATTTCGTTCGTGTCAAATTCATCATCTCTTCTAGTGCAGACTGACGAAGGAGTTCTGTTTCCAGTCGTGGACCGGATTAGGAGATCTACCGCCGCCTACCGTTGAAGTGCCAGATTCCCTGTGAATCTGGTCGGAGCCAGGCGCCTAGACGCCAGTAAGGTAACGCTCTAAAACATCCTATGTATGTTTTATTGCATTATATTTGTTATGTATTGAACGTTTCCGGGGAAAATTTTGAAACTTCCGCTGCGCCCCCGGGAACGGGATCCGGATCCGCCACTGCGCCAACAAACACTGCCTTCAGAATGCACTACGGTCACTATGAGTTTTTCGTCATTCCTATTGGATTAACGAATGCACCTTCAGCTGTCATGGAATTGATGAACAGAGTATTCCAACCATTCCTGGAACTGTTCATGATAGTGTTCATAGACTATATCCTCGTTTACTCTAAGAGTAGAGAAGAGCACTCGAGTCAACTTAGGACAGTATTGCAAATTTTACGGGACAAGCAGGTCTTTTCTATGTTTAGAAAAATTGATTTCTGGCTAGAGAAGGTTGCTTTTATTGTTCATGTGATTTCCAAGGACGGACTAGAAGTCGACCCAGCGAAGGTGGAAGCAGTTCGGGATTGGCCTGTGCCTAAAAGTGTGACTGAGATTCGTAGCTTCTTATGTCTTGTGGGTTACTATAGGTGATTTATCAAGACTTTTCTAAGATGGCAGTCCCATTTACGATTTTAACCAAGAAGCACATTAAGTATGATTGGACTCCTGAGTGCCAGGTGAGTTTGATAAGCTGAAGCAAGCTTTGATAGATTCCTCTGTTTTAGACATGCCCTGGACAAGGTAATTATGTTCTCTTAACTGATGCATCTAAACTGGGTCTAGGCGCTATGTTAATGAAAGATCGTAGGGTAATTGCTTACGCTTCTAGGCAATTGAAGACACACGAGAAGAACTACCCAACTCATGATCTGGATCCAGCTACCTGTAATATTCGCATTAAATATTTGGAGGCACTATCTTTATGGAGAGAAATGCGTAATATTTACTGATCAAAGAGCCTCAAATACTTCTTCACACAGAAAGAGTTGAACATGAGGCAGCGGAGATGGCTAGAGCTGGTGAAGGATTATTATTGCACCATCAGTTACCACCCGGGTAAAGCTAATGTGGTAGCTGATGCAATAAGTAGGAAGTCAGTAGACTTAGCTCAGATTCAGTTCAAAGACTTTTGGATTTGTAAATTGAGAGATTTTATATTGGAGCTGATTACCAGAGATTGCGCTGCGAAGCTAGCTTTTCTCACCATTCAGTCGACGATGAAGGATCAGATCAGAGAGGGACAAGCGATATACGAACAGTTGGTAAAGTGGAAACAACAGGATGAAGCGAAGGGTGGAAATCTTTATACGATAGAAGAGGGTATTGTGAGATATCAAGGTTGGATGTGGGTTCCCCGTGTAGATACCCTACGAGATGATATCATGGTAGAAGCTCACACCACCCCATATTCAGTTCACCCAGGAAGCAAAAAAATGTATAAAGACTTGCAAAGGTTATATTGTGGCCAGGAATGTAGAGGGATATCTTCGAATTTGTCGCTGAGTGTCTAACCTGTCAACAAGTTAAAGTAGAGCATCAAAGACAAGATGGGATGCTGAAACCTATACTGTGAGGACTAGAAATTGTTAAGTACGGTTTATTAGCTAATTAGATTTGGATTAGGATTAGCTAATTGAGTTTCTGATTATCGGGTGAAATCTGCGTTGGATTTGGAGTTGTTTTGGCGAGATATTTTTTCATAGGGATCTGATTCCAGTAAGAATCTAGATTTGAGGCCTATCACTGGAAGAAGATAAGCTTTTAGGATTATGGCTTGGGAATTGGCAAGATTCAGATTTTGAGTGAAATCTGGATGTTCAGATGTGTTCTTCGCGTGTTTGCGTGAATTGTCGCGAGCAGGGAGTGAAACGCTGTCGTTGAGGTGCTAATCAGATTTGACGTTGCAAGAGGTAATGCGATGTCGAATCGAGTATTCAGATTTGACACTAGTAAGTGGAATCTATTTAGAGGGCGTGAACAGATGTGAGCGTTTATGTGGTCAAGTCTGTATGAGTGTTAGCGGGATCTGTTTCGAGAGAAGGACCCCTATGCTAAGTCGTTTTGTTAAGTAGCTAGACACCGTTGAGTAGAACTCATGTTTTTTTGGAGAGGCAGATCTGAGATAGTGTAGTCAGATGTGGATGATAGCTAATGCCAGATTTGAGGGACTTCTGTTTTAGCGATGAGATCTGGACTTGTAGGTGATTGACTCCTACTGTAGCTTGGATCTGGGGAGGTTTTTTGGAGAGGCAGATCTGAGATAGTGTAGTCAGATGTGGATGATAGCTAATGCCAGATTTGAGGGACTTCTGTTTTAGCGATGAGATCTGGACTTGTAGGTGATTGACTCCTACTGTAGCTTGGATCTGGGGATTTAACTAAGTGTCGATCAACACTTAGAGTATTTCTAATTGATATTTCTTATCTTCATCCTCGATAACCCTCGATTGGTACTGTTCATTCGAACCCTATTTCCATCGATTGCCATAGTTTTATGCCGCCGTTTGGAGCAAGATTGGTAGCGCTGAGCTCGTATTCTCTAGAGCGTTCGACTGATACCAGTTTGGAGACTGGAGTCACCGGATTTAATGAGCACAAAGTTGTTGCAAACCCATGGGTGTCAACGGAATTGGAGAAATTTTAAAATTTTTGAACAAGTCGAAGGACAACACTCGAATAAAGTAAGCTGTATTCCCTTACACAAAACTGAAACGAAGCTAGTGGCGCCAAAGGAAAATAGTAGTAACAGATCTGGAAAACAGAATTTTTATTCACAATGCAAAATGCGACATTACAACTGTTGGAACTCTATATAAGTTCACTATTTTTGTAACAGATCTTAATACAGTTCGTCAAAAGATCCAAAACAACAAAAGCTAAGACTATGCGGAAACGCTGGCCGTTGACAAACACAGTCCCCCGAATCTGAATCAACTTGCACCACCCGCCTGCTCCTGAGCTGCCTCACCTGCATTGGGAAAACTAGTATCCTAGGGGCTCAACAAGTAAAACTGGGGATACAAAATCACATAAATGCACATGACTGAAAATCTGAAATCACGCTACTGAAAGACAACTCGAAGCTCGAATCTGAATTGCTTATACTGGGTAATTTATGGTCTAGAGTCTCTCTGGTGGTCCTTGTGCATGAAGCATGTTAACTGATAAGTAACTCTCTGTGAAGGGATTACAATATTTCCATAATCATGTCCCTTCCATGAAGGGATTACGGTCCTACTGTAATCCTATCCCTTCCTTGAGTGACCGGGTCCTCTATGCCATAAATTCTCAAATCTGAACTTTACTTTCTTTCTGAAAGAGCTTGATACTAGCTCTTGATCAAAAGTCGATCACTGAAATCTAGTAGATTCACTGCTATGAAACTCATTTTATTTAAAAAGCACTACTGAGTGTACAGTTGGACTCGGAGATGAGGAGCAGCTCTAAAGGAATCAACTCGAGAGTGCAAAACAGACGTGGTTCTAGGAAATCAGATTTCGCGTAATAGATCTCTCTGGAAAACAGACTTGACTTGGAAAACAGATGTCATGAGCAAAGGTCAGCTTTGGTTATCTAAGCAGATATTAGGTGAGGTATAGGCGTACAGATGTGAACAACATCTTTGGCTAAGGGGTACGACTTATGAATAGTAGAAACAGATCTCACTGGAAAACAGATCTCACTGGAAAAAAACAGATCTCACTGGACAAAAACAGATCTTACTGGAAAACAGATCTCACTGGACAAAAACAGATCTTACTACGAAAACGTTAATAGGAGCTTTGGAACAAGTGCTTCAGATTTGGTAGATTACTCAGCTGTGAGCAACCAAACAACAGATTTGGTTAAGGACAAGTTACGCGTAGAAACACTTGGCTATGAAAACGAAATACTACTTCAACTCAGACAGATTCTAAACAAACTAGCTTCACTTATCAAACCGGAACTTGCTCCCGATCTAACCAGCGTTGCCTATCCGTTTAGATTCAATGTCCAGAGTCTACACAATACTTAGGAAAACGAGGACTTCTTTTGGCTTTCTTACCTGGAATCTGTACAACTCAGTATATTTTTTAAAAACACCATTTCTGGTTAAACTTTCTGGTGAGTTTCCTCAAAACTAAAACATCAAAGCAGTGAATCCATAGCTCAACTCAAACATTAACTGAAACTGAAACAGGCAAGCATACACAGGAAACAACGAAACAATATATGTTTTCCAAATGCAGCAAGAATCAGATGTACTTGCCTGAAATGAAGATCGCAACGTGCAGATGATCACGGCTGGAAGTCTCCTCAAGCACACTGGAAAAACTACTGAACATTGAAAGAACTAAAAGTTTTAGTTGCAACCAAAATGAATCCAGAGGCTTACGTAAATCATTTTATACAAGGGAGAATGATTGGGTAGTAGGTAAAAATACTTGAGTAGGGCATGGCTGTAGTGCCAACTCCTTTGTCTTTTTTAAAAGATTTGTTAAAAGCTCCCTACTACTATTTTGATTTATAAACTTGATACATCATTTTACTAAAAACATAGCTCCCATCCAAAAACTCATTTTATTTTCGAAAGGAAACATTTCTGGATTATTTCAGGTTTGTGCTTGGGCAAAATCCTTCCGAAATCTTCTACCGTTTCTTCAAATCTGGAAAAGAGAAAGAATCAGATTTGAACTTAGAATCTGAATACTCGAAAATCTCAAAACAGCCCTTTGAATAGAAGGCTAATCAATTTGTGGTTCTTGGGATTTTGGGACGCTACAACTCTACCCTTAATGAAATTTCGTCCTCGAAATTTACTTACCAAACAGCTCTGGGTAGAGACTATGCATATCTTCTTCTGTCTCCCAAGTTTCTTCTCCCTCAGACTGGTTAGACCACTGAACTTTAACCATTTGGATGCTACGGTTTCTTAACTTTCTATTCTCTCTATGAAGAATTCTTTCTGGTCTCTCCTCATAGCTCAAATCTGGTGCTAGTTGGACTGGTTCATAGCTTAAAACATGCGATGGGTTGGGAACATATCTCCTCAAAGCTGATACGTGAAAAACATTATGTACCGAGGATAGATGTGGGGGTAAAGCTAGTCTATAAGCCAGCGTTCCTACTTTGTCCAAGATCTCGAATGGACCAATGAACCTTGGGCTTAGCTTACCCTTAATCCCAAATCTCATCACGCTTTCATCGGTGCTACCTTCAAGAAGACATGGTCCCCAGATTCGAAGCTTAGCTCACGGCTTCTGACATCAGCATAGCTCTTTTGCCTGCTTTGAGTGGTTCTCAATCGATCTATTACTTTCTTAATAGTTTCAGCAGTCTGTTCTACTAAGTCTGGTCCCAAACCAGCTCGTTCTCCTATCTCATCCCAATGAATGGGTGTTCTACACTTTCTGCCATAGAGAGCTTCGTAAGGGGCCATCTGAATGGATGCTTGGAAACTATTGTTGTACGTGAATTCTACCAAAGGCAGCTTTGAGTCCCAGCTTTTTGAAAAATCAACGATACAAGCTCTAAGCAAATCTTCTAAGATCTGAATCACCCTCTCTGATTGACATCTGTCTGGGGGTGAAAAGCTGTGCTAAAGGTTAACTTGGTACCTAATGCTCTGTGTAGACTCTTCCAGAAAGCTGACGTAAACTTTGGATCTCTGTCAGATATGATGGAAACTGGAATCCCATGGAGTCTTACTATCTCCCTTACGTACAACTCAGCGTATTTGCTCACATCATAAGTTGTCTTGACTGGTAAGAAGTGAGCAGATTTGGTAAGTCGGTCTACTATAACCCAAATTGAATTTTAGCCTTGGAAAGATCTGGGTAAACCAACTACAAAATCCATTGCAATACTTTCCCACTTCCATTCTGGTATCGGCAGGGGTTTTAGCATCCCAGCTGGTCTCTGATGCTCAACTTTGACCAACTGACAAGTCAGGCACTCTGAAACAAATCTAGCAACATCGCATTTCATGCCTGGCCACCAATACAGCTTCTGGAGATCTTGGTACGTCTTAGTGCTCCGTGGATGTACTGAATATGGAGCTGTATGAGCTTCTGTCATTGGATCTGATCTCAAATTATTCACACTAGGAATCCACAATCTACCTCAAAATCTGATAGCTCCATCTGCTGAAGTATAGAGATTACTACCTCTCTCTATGTCTTGTTTAACCCACTTCTGCAACTGTTCATCTAACAGTTGTCCTTCTTGGATCTGATCCAACAGATTTGATCTAATGGAGAGATCTGCTAGAACTGTGCTACTATAACGGGTAATCAGCTCTAGCCCAAATTTCTCAATCTCATAAGCTAAGGGTCTCTGAACAGTAAGCTGGGCTAATCCTATAGATTTCCTGCTAAGCGCATCTGACACCACGTTGGCTTTTCCTGGGTGGTAGCTAATAGTACAGTCGTAATCTTTAACCAACTCTAACCACCTCCTCTGTCTCATATTTAATTCCTTCTGGGTAAATAAGTATTTCAAACTCTTATGATCTGTAAATATCTCACACTTCTCCCCGTACAGATAATGTCTCCAGATCTTGAGGGCAAAAACCACAGCTGCTAATTTAAATCATGCGTGGGATAGTTCCTCTCATGATTCTTCATTTTTCTTGAGGCATAACCTATTACCTTACGTTCCTGCATCAAAACAGCTCCTAAACCTAACTTAGAAGCATCGGTGAGGATCACAAAATTCCCTTGCTCATAAGGCATGGTTAAAATGGGGCTTCTATCAATGCTTGCTTCAACTTCTCAAAACTCTGCTGACAACTGGGGGTCCATTCAAATTTAACTTTTTTCCTGGTCAGCGTAGTCAATGGAACTGTTGTCCTTGAAAATCCTTGAATAAACCATCTGTAATATCCAGCGCTCCCAGAAAGCTCCTTACTTCTGAAACAGATCTGGGCACAGGACAGTCTCGCACAACTTCTACCTTAGCTGGGTCAACTTCTAAACCATCCTTAGAAATTATATGTCCTAGAAACGCAACTTTCTCCAACCAAAACTCACATTTTCTAAACTTAGCAAACAATATCTTGTTCTTCAAAACTTGCAACACTATACGAAGCTGACTAGCATGCTCGGAGCTGGTCTTGGAATATGATATCATATATGAACACTATTACGAATTGATCCAAAAAGGGCTGGAAAACTCTATTCATCAGGTCCATAAAAACAGATGGAGCATTTGTTAACCCAAAAGGCATTACTAAAAACTCATAATGACCATATCTGGTCCTAAAAGCTGTCTTATATATATCGGCCTCCTTAATCTTCAACTGATGGTATCCAGATCTTAAGTCTATCTTAGATAACACTGCTGCTCCCTTCAAATGATCGAACAATTCCTCAATCCTAGGCAAAGGGTACTTGTTCTTAATGGTCAGCTTATTCAGTTCTCGATAATCTATACACAATCGGAAACTCCCATCTTTCTTCTTAACGAACAGAACTAGGGCTCCCCACGGTGACGTACTAGGTCGAATAAATCCCTTATCCAACAGATCTTGAATTTGTTCTTTCAGCTCTTTCATTTCTGCAGGAGCAAGACTCTAGGGAGGTCTGGAAATCGGAGCTGCTCCAGGCACTAAGTCGATAGCAAACTCTATCTCCCTATCTGGAGGTAAGCTACTGATGTCTTCTGGAAACACTTCTGGGAACTCGTTCACCACCTCCACATCTGAAAGTTGGGGTTTACTAGAAACAGCTAGAGAAGATAAATTTACTAGAATCCCTACTCCACCTTTCCTTAATCAGTGCTGGGCCTTCAAGGCTGAGACTAAGCGAGGAATTCTCTGAAGTGTGGACAGATTCACAACTACTGTCCTAAACTTAAAATCGACCACTACTCCATTTCTGGATAACCGATCTATTCCCAAAATCAAATCGAACTCGAGCATGGGTAAAACAATCAAATTGGTGGTAACTACATGTCCTTGAAGTTCAAGCTCTAAGTCACGATATATGCAACAAGATATCAGCTCTTCTCCTGATGGCACAGTTACGCAATAACCTATAGACAATCTCTCTGGCTTACGTGATAACTTCTTAGCAAAATCCTCAGCTATAAAGTAATGGGTCGCACCTGAATCTAGCAAGGCGAAGGAGGACAAACCAGCAACCACAATCTTACCCGTAATCACTGTAGAATCTGGGCTAGCTTGTTCAGCTGTCATGACGTAAGCTCTGCTGGGCACCAATTGTTTCGACTGAGGACAGAACTTAGAGATGTGTCCTTGAGCACCACACTTATAACACCCGCTCTGGCCCGCTTTGCATTGTCCCGGGTGGTTCTTATGGCACTTGGGACAAACCGGCTTACCACTACCAACTGGTACAACACTGATAGGTTGGGCTGGTTTCGGTCTTGGCTCTTGGGGTCGCTGCTGGTTCTTATTCTGCTTCTTAAATGGCCTCGAATCTGCCTGCTGAAAGGATTGCCTCCTCTGCTGTCTCTCCTGCTCCACATCCTTCCAATCCCTCTCCACTCGCAGGGCCTTATCTACTGCCTCCCTATAAGATCGGGGTCCTGCTAACCTAACATTCAACTTGAGTGTAGGTCTCAATCCTTCCACGAAGTGGCTCAGCTTCTTCTCAGTGTCCCTCCCAATAAGAGGTACAAAGTAACAGCCTCTCTCAAACTTCTGGACGTACTCTTGCACAGTCAAACTCCCTTGCTTCAAGGTCAAGAACTCTCGCTTCAACTCAGACCTCTTATCTGCTGTGAAGTACTGCTCAAAGAACACTCGTTTGAACTCTTCCCATGAGAGATTTGCAAGTCTACTGACAGCTTTGCTCCCTCCCACCATATCATTGCATCACCTCTTAACATATAGAGAGCGCACCTTGGCCTGTCCAAATCTGGAATCTGAAGGTATTCTAAAATCACTTCCATAGACTTAATCCAGCTCTCTGCAACAAGCGGATCAGTAGTACCACTGAACTCCTTTTGTTTCTGTCTTCGAAACCTCTTCTGAGAATCATCATAATACGGTCCCCTGCTTCTCGAAGATTGGCCATTGCCTCTAACAGATTGTTCTACCAACAGCTCTAAGAGTTGGGCAATACGAACATTGCTATCTGGGTTGGTTTCATCTATTGGGGAGCTTCTTCTACCTCTCCCTCTTCCTGACATCTTAATCTATAGCCCGTAATCCACCACAAAAGAACATCAGAACTCGAAAGAGAAAGAACTCTTATCATAAAAATAAAACTCACAAATCAGGAGATGCGGACGATGAAAGCTGCTCCAGACTGGGAAGATGTGTTTATCTCAGAACCATGCTCTGATACCAAGTTGTGACGCCCAAACCCATGGGTGTCAACGGAATTGGATAAAATTTAAAATTTTTGAACAAGTCGAAGGACAAAACTCGAATAAAGTAAGTTGTATTCCCTTACACAAAACTGAAACGAAGCTAGTGGCGCCAAAGGAAAATATTAGTAACAGATCTGGCAAAGAGAATTTTTATTCACAATGCAAAATGCGACATTACAACTGTTGGAACTCTATATAAGTTCACTATTGTTGTAACTGATCTTAATACATTTCGTCAAAAGATCCAAAACAACAAAAGCTAAGACTATGCGGAAACGCTGGCCGTTGACAAACACAGTCCCCCGAATCTGAATCAACTTGCACCACCCGCCTGCTCCTGAGCTACCTCACCTGCATTGGAAAAACTAGTGAGCCTAGGGGCTCAACAAGTAAAACTGGGGATACAAAATCACATAAATACAGGCATGACTGAAAATCTGAAATCTCGTTACTGAAAGACAACTCGAAGCTCGAATCTGAATTGATTATAATGGGTAATTTATGGTCTAGAGGCCCTCTGGTGGTCCTTGTGCATGAAGCATGTTAATTGATCAGTAACTCTCTGTGAAGGGATTACAATATTTCCATAATCATGTCCCTTCCATGAAGGGATTACGGTCCTACTGTAATCCTATCCCTTCCTTGAGTGACCGGGTCCTCTATGCCATAAATTCTCATATCTGAACATTACTTTTTTTCTGAAATAGCTTGATACTAGCACTTGATCGAAATTCGATCACTGAAATCTGGTAGATTCACTGCTATGAAACTCATTTTATTTAAAAAGCACTAATGAGTGTACAGTTGGACTCGGAGCTGAGGACCAGCTCTAAAGGAATCAACTCAAGAGTGAAAAACAGACGTGGTTCTAGGAAATCAGATTTCACGTAACAGATCTCTCTGGAAAACAGACTTGACTGAGAAAACAGATGTCATGCGCAAAGGTCAGCTTTGGTTATCTAAACAGATCTTAGGTGCGGTATAGGCGTACAGATGTGAACAACAGCTTTGGCTAAGGGGTACGACTTATGAATAGTAGAAACAGATCTCACTGGAAAACAGATCTCACTGGAAAAAAATAGATCTTACAAGAAAATAGATCTTACTGGAAAACAGATCTCACTGGAAAACAGATCTCACTGGACAAAAACAGATCTTACTGGAAACAGATCTCACTGGACAAAAACAGATCTTACTGCGAAAATGTTAATAGGAGCTTTGGAACAAGTGCTTCAGATTTGGTAGATTACTCAGCTGTGAGCAACCAAACAACAGATTTGGTTAAGGACAAGTTACGCGTAGAAACACTTGGCTATGAACACGAAATACTGCTTCGACTCAGACAGATTATAAACAAACTAGATTCTCTTATCAAACAGGAACTTGCTCCCGATCTAACCAGCATTGCCTATCCATTTAGATTCAATGTCCAGAGTCTTCACAGTACTTAGGAAAACGAGGACTTCTCTTGGCTTTCTTACCTGGAATTTGTACAACTCAGTATATTTTTTAAAAACACCATTGCTGGTTAAACTTTCTGGTGAGTTTCCTCAAAACTAAAACATCAAAGCAGTGAATCCATAGCTCAACTCAAACTAACTGAAACTGAAACAGGCAAGCATACACAGGAAACAACGAAACAATATATGTTTTCCAAATGCAGAAAGAATCAGATTTACTTGCCTGAAATGAAGATCGCAACGTGCAGATGATCGCGGCTGGAAGTCTCCTCAAGCACACTGGAAAAACTACTGAACTTTGAAAGAACTAAAAGTTTTAGTTGCAACCAAAATGAATCAAGAGGCTTACGTGAATCATTTTATACAAGGGGGAATTGGGTAGTAGGTAAAAATACTTGAGTAGGGCATGGATGCCATGCCAACTCCTTTGTCCTTTTTAAAAGATTTGTTAAAAGCTCCCTACTAATATTTTGATTTATAAACTTGATTCATCATTTTACTAAAAACATAGCTCCCATCCAAAAACTCATTTTATTTTCAAAAGGAAACATTTCGGGATTATTTCAGGTTTGTACTTGGGCGAAATCCTTCTGAAATCTTCAAACCGTTGCTTCAAATCTGAAAAAGATAAAGAATCAGATTTGAACTTAGAATCTAAATACTCGAAAATCTCAAAACAACCCTTAGAATAGAAAGGCTAATCAATTTTTGTTTCTTGGGATTTTGGGGCGCTACATCAACTATAGGTTCAAATTATTAAAATATAGAGATCTACACATGTGATGCATATATGAATGAGAGGTGCATAAAAGAGATCTTGTACTTGCCTTTGATTTTAAAACTTACACCTAATGGATTCAAGGCTTCAAGGAGGTTGAGGATCACCAGGGAACACCTTCAAATCTTGAAGAGGAGCTTGGAATTTTGATGTGAAGAGAGTGAGGGAGAGGGTAAGGGGCGGCGGCCACTTAGGAGGAGGGTTAGGGTTTAGATATTTTTTTTTTTTGAATGATGATGTTGAATTTGTTGGGGATCGAATTCCCTCTATCGATGTGCAATGACTAGTTATTCGATCAATAACCGGTGCTAGAGGGTGTAACCAGATCGAATGACAAGACGTAGGATTCAGCCAAAAGTTTAAACCGTGTTCGCAAATATCAGGCTGGTTTCAGCTTCAGTTAAAACCAGCCCATTACAAGGAGAGCTCTAAACATGCTGATTCCAGTCAGAAGACTAGAACCAGCTCGACACATTGGCCGAACGATCTGGTTAACTTAGCTTGAGCTGCAATAGCTCAGTGTTCTTGAATACTTTGTGCACCGAGATACAGGTTGAGTAATGTAAATAAAACATGCCGAAATAACTCAAACTATACTCTATCGTTCGAAGCTCAATTAAACAGTTATAAACGCATAAGCAAATATGAGATGCGTATGCAAGTACTGAAAATAGTAAAGAAGATACGCTGATTTGTTTCTAGAAGTTCGGAGCTCAATCTCCTACATCTCCCCTTCTTCCGCCACGGAAAGGATCCACTATAAGACTTTGATTACAAAGACCCTCGTTGCAACCCACTCTCTACGACCAACAGCCGCAAGAACTCCTAGCTTCTACCATTGCACACCAGTCCCGCAGACTGTGTGACTAACTTCACTTCTTTTACGCCTCATGAGAAAGGCTACAAGGACTTGTTTAACGTCTTTGTCCAAAGACTACACACACTTCTTTAACGTCTCAGTGCGAAAGAACTAGACTTGTTTAACGTCTCTGTCCAAAGACTACAATGGAGAGTATTGAATCACATTCACTCTAATCTGTTTCGCTCATCTCTCGAATATGAGTGAATGTGTGTGTGTGAGATTTACAGTGTAAGCACAATCACTAAATGAATTAAATCTCACACACTCTGGGAAGTGCTCCTGGTTTGAGCTGGTTTTCTGCTATCTCCCCAGATCAAGTGTTGTGCGTCTTCAAGTGTTTTCTTTTTGGATTTGCACAACACACTCTCTCTGTTATGGCGCATGTCTTGAAATCTGCTTCATTGCGCCTCTTTATAAAGCCTCTGCTTGGATATATCCGTTGGACACAAAGATGTAGCCGTTCTGAAAAAGTCTTCTGACGCATATGTACTTTGTGTCCTTTGGACACAAAGATGTAGCCGTTCTGAAAAAGTCTTCAGAGCGTTGAGCTGATTTGACCTTAACCAGCTTGATTCTGATCTTTGTTCTCAGCTGATCCCAAGCTGGTTTGTCTTTAACCAGCTTGCCAGTCTGTTCACCGTTCAGTTATCCACAGAACTGATCTTGTGCGAGCTAGTTTTTCAGCTGGTTTCCTTCCCAGCTAATCTTCGAGCTGGTTTGCACTGAGCTTCTTACCCAGCTCGATTCCATCTCTGTACCAGCTCGCAGGCTTATAATCCGGCTGGGGAACTAAGTATGATATATGCAAGTGTGGGATCATCTTGCACATTTCCGCATAGGACCATTGATGTCCCCTCTGAAATGGTTCGACTACTTTGTCGAGACCTAAGCCATTCGTCGGCCAAACATCTTTGTTTAGGCCTCCGAAATTGCGTTGGCTACGCACTCAATCACTGCTCTTGTACACCGCACTTGACCTGCGCTTGAGCTATTCTGCACTTGAGCATTCTGCTCTTGGACTCTGCACTTCAATTATGCTCTTGATTCTGCGCTTGAACTGCTCTTCAGACTCTGCACTTGATCTTCGTGCTGCTCCAACATCCAGCTGATGAACCAGCTTGATGTTCCCTGCACTTCTGGAAGTAAACTGCCAAACCAGTTTGGGCGTCCCCTTGCTGTTCCAGCTTGATATCTTCGACCAGTCCAGATCAGGAGTCCCTTCACTGTCCTAGCTTGGATATCTTCACGTCTACTCCAGTCTAAGCAAGCTGCGCATGTCAAGTAGAGCATTAGTACAATAGAAGCAGATTTTGTGTGAATCAAAACTTATATTCTGATCTGTAAACACAGATCCAACATAATTATGTGAGTGAAATTTTGAAATTTTGGTATAAAAATAGGGGAAAGAAGTTGTGTTTTAAAGTTGTTAAATTTGTGGGAGGAAAGTTGCTAATTTATTTTAATAAAAGTGCTACCCAAAGTTCCCTTCTTCCCACCTATTATTTCCAATTAAAAGAGGGGTTAAATTGGAAAAAAGGAGACTTGTTTTAATTGAAGGCAACATGTTGTGTAAAAGTTGTTATTTTACTAATAAAAGTGCTACACACTTTTAAGGAATTAAAATCCTAAGTTCCTCATGATTTACAATTAAAATCATTTTAAAAATGAGAATCCTCACATATGTTCACCTATATAAAAAAGAACCTTCTAAGGCATAGGATGAGATCTCGAGAATGAATTTTTGAAAAAAAAAACCACTTTTACCTCTGTGTTCACGTCATCCACTATCCGGCCTCGAACCATCTAAATTAAAGATTCTAAAAGAACTCATCATAATATCATATAATTGAATACTAATGCATAGTCATAAAATTTAAATCAATACTATGAATAGAAATAAATACTAAGGCAAGCGATTTATGTAGATAAATTTCTAGGCGTTACAATAATCTCCCCATTAACAAGATTTCGTCCTCGAAATTCGAAAACATACCGAATATATCTGGGTACCGCTCCCTGATATCAGCCTCTACTTACCACGTAGCTTCCTCTTCCGAATGGTTCAGCACCATGGGAATGGTCCGGTTGCGTAGCTTCCGGTCCTGTCTGCCCAAGATCCGAGTAGCACGCTCCTCAAACGCCTGTTGTGGAGATAGCTGTAGAGGCTCGACGCTCAGCACATGAGAGCGGTTCGGTACATACTTCCTGAGCATGGAGATGTGAAAGACGTTATGTACCACTGCCAGGCTCGGTGGTAGTGTAACCCGATAAGCTAACGTCCCGACTCTGTCGAGGATCTCGAAGGGTCCTATGTATCTGGGAGCCAGCTTCCCTTTCTTTCCAAATCTCATCACGCCCTTCATGGGTGTACCTTCACGAATACATGGTCTCCTACCGAAAACTCCAGCTCTCTCCGTCTCAGATCAGCATAGCTCTTCTGCCTACTCTGCGCGGTCCTCATCCTATCCCTGATCCTCAGTATTGTGGCAGCTGTCTGCTGAACTCTCTTTGGTCCAATATCTGCTCCTCTCCGACTTCTTCCCAATGAATGGGGGACCTACACTTCCTCCCATAGAGTGCCTCGTATGGTGCCATGCCTATGGAGGCCTGAAAGCTGTTATTGTATGCAAACTCTACTAGTGGCAGCTTGGTCTCCCAACTCCCCTGAAAATCAATGGCACAAGCTCGTAGTAGATCCTCCAGTATCTGGTTCACCCTCTCAGTCTGTCCATCTATCTGTGGGTGAAAAGCAGTGCTGAACTGCAGCTTCGTCCCTAGTGAAGTGTGAAGACTCCTCTAGAAAGCCGATGTAAAGTGAGCATCTCTATCAGAGACTATCGAAACTGGTATCCCATGTAGTCTGACAATCTCTCTGATGTATAACTCGGCATACTGTTTCATGGTGAAGGTGGTATCATGGGCAGAAATTGTGCTGACTTTGTGATTCGGTCACCCATATAGAGTTCGGGCCTCTGACCGACCTCGGTAGTCCCACTATAAAGTCCATCGAAATATTCTCCCACTTCCAATCGGAAATAGGGAGTGGTCTCAATACTCCAACAGGTCTCTGATGCTATACCTTGACCTGCTGGCAAGTCAAGCACTCAGACGCAAATCGGATGATGTCTCGCTTCATACCTGGCCACCAATGCTGTAGATCTCTGTACATCTTCGTGCTCCTTGGGTGCATGGAGTATGGTGACGCATGATCCTCCGTAATAATCATCTCTCTCAGTGCATCACCTAAAGGAACCCAAAATTGACCTCTAAACTTCACAATCCAGTCGCTCACTGTGTAGAGTCCACTTCCCTTCTCTTTATCCCTTAGTATCCACTTCTGCAGTTGCTCGTCACTGGACTGACTATCACGTATGCGGTCTAATGGCGTGGATCGTACAGTCATCGAACTCACTCTAGCCGTTCTCCCCGTAGTGTAGACCTCTAGCCCCAAATTTTGAATCTCCCTCTGTAAAGACCCTGAAACTTTCAGATGTGGAATAACTGCGGTCTTCCTACTCAAGGCATCGGCCACCACATTAGCTTTCCCCGGGTAGTAGCTAATATCGCAGTCATATTCCTTCACCAACCCTAGTCATCTCCTCTGTCTCATGTTCAGCTCCTTCTGTGCTCAAGGCATCGGCCACCACATTAGCTTTCCCCGGGTAGTAGCTAATATCGCAGTCATATTCCTTCACCAACCCTAGTCATCTCCTCTGTCTCATGTTCAGCTCCTTCTGTGTGAAGAAATACTTGAGGCTTTTGTGGTCTGTGAAGATCTTGCACTTCTCTCTGTAAAGATAATGCCTCCAAATCTGAAGTGCAAAAACGACTGTTGCTAGCTCCAGATCATGTGTCGGATAATGCTTCTCATGTGTCTTCAGCTGTCTCGAGGCTTAAGCTATTACCTTGTCATTCTGCATCAAGAATACGCCTAGTCATAGCTTAGACGCAGCAGTGTAAATCACGAAGTATCCTTGCCCTGATGGCATAGCTAAGACAGGTGCTGAGATGAGAGCTTGCTTCAAAGTATCAAAGCTCTGCTGGCACTCCCGGCTCCAGGTATACTTGGCATTCTTCTTCGTCAATGCATTCAAGGGCACTGCAATGGAGGAAAATCCCTTGATGAGTTTTCGATAATACCCTGCAAACCCTAGAAAACTACGAATCTCACATGCGTTCTTCGGCACTGTCCAATCTCTGACTGCCTCTAGATTAGGTGGATCTACCTCCACACCTCTTCTAGAAATGATGTGCCCAAGAAATATCACTCTCTACAACCAAAACTCACACTTACTGAATTTTGCGTACAGCTTCCGCTCCCTCAGGACTCCCAAAATAGTCCGTAGAAGCTGACTGTGTTCCTCCATGCTCCTAAATAAATAAGTATGTCATCAATGAAGACGATGACTAAAAGATCAAACTAAATCAATAAAACATATGCGCCCAGCAGGAATGGACAGTTACGTTTGTCATGTGACACTCCTCGCTACCCAAAACCATGACACAATATTTCCTTTGAAATTGACTGCTCTTTGGCAGATTTCAATCTTATCCCAGATCCTTTTGTTCGTACTGCAATAGGATCTACAATAGTGGGGGTCATTTCGACGCTTTTATTTTTCTTTTCATTTCCTCCGCTGGATGTCTTGCCCTTGTTCATCTCCTTCACTTTGCTATATATTGTGTCAAGTTTCTCACCCAAAAAATTTGTTCCCTCATCTGTCAAAGAAGCAGCATAAATTACTAAAGAACTTTTGTGACAACCTCGAATGCCGTGACATCATTATTATTGACGGATCATCGACAATGCCCTTCTCACCCGTGACATCAGTCGCGCTCACCTTTGCCATCCGTGTCCACCATTTCAAGATGTATTTCTCGGGCAATTCAAACACCTGGGTGATACGAAAAAGGCCAACATGTTTTCATGGAATTTCATCTGTATTAAATTTCATGCAGTTGTATGAAACATAATCTGTTTTTTTTTCATGTGTAACAACCCTTGGTCTAGATGACGAATAAGTTTGAAAATTCACGACATTGTAAACATCTACATCAACTCGCATGGACACATGTTGTTCGCAATAACCATCACTCTCATTCAATTCACTTTGAAACTCTATCCACTTCTTTCTCGTGTAAACACCAACCATCTGTGCTTCCATTGGTGAGTTTCGATAAACTTAGGATATTCATTCATATCAACATGGTCTGCAACCAACTCTGTGTGATGTTGGTTTTTTAGAGCCCTGTTAAAACGAGTGATGATCAACGAATTATTTTTTGATACATACCTCTTGAAAAAGGCATGTGAACTTTCAACTCTCTGACTACTAGACATACCGGCACAAAATAAATGTTTAAAATATAGTGGCACTCATTTATCTTTTAATTCATACATCAACTCTAGCCAATCATTGTGCTCCAGGTTAGCACTCTTGATCGTGAACTTAAAAAATCAGCTTGAAGTACTTGCCTTTCTTCATACCCGAATCATAGGAAGGTTACCGTTAGGTACAGAAATAGCATCCGGTAAATTAGCCAGTGATTTAGTGCTTCAATTGCTCTGATCTAATCGAATAAATTCACGTCTAGTCTGAGTGTTGTATGCTCTGAGTCGTTCGCTATATGAGCGATCTGAAAGCTTGTGAGCTCTGAGTTTTTACGTGAAATCTGTAAGTTGTTCATACGATATGTTCTAAAAAACTATCTGAGATGTTCTTTTCTGAGCTGAACCTTTCCCGTTCTGATATGATATTCAATATTAAGCTTATCTAGAAAACCGTTCCTCTGAGCTGATCTGTAAATTGATCATATAAATACTGACCTGCGAACTGAACTCTTCACGCTCTGATCTGAAAGCTTGTATGCTCTAAGCTGAAAGCGATTCATGCGGTCTGAGCTGTTCTCTACGCTGTCTTCACTCTAAGCTATCTTGTTTCCATACTCTAGTGCAAGATGTTCTTTCAACGAAGCTCCAATCTGAATCTTCTCTAAGTTGATTCCTCCACTTAAGCTCTGCTCTGATTACGAAGCTCCACTATTATTTGTTCCATGTCGCTCTAATCTGTTCCGCTTGCTCTGAGCTGATCTTCACTGTTCTGAGCTGATCAACATGCTCTGAGCTAATCTGTGATGCTCTAAACTGATCTTGCTTGCTCTGAACTGAACTGCGATTTCTAAAATAATCTGCTTGCTCTGAGCTGAATTTCGACGTTCTAAGCTGATCTGCTTGCTCTGAGCTGAATTGCGACGTTCTAAACTGTTCTGCTTGCTCTGAGCTGAATTGCTTAAGCTCTACATCATTCTGCTGTAATATGTTCGAGTTCTTATATTTGTTATCACCAAAACTAATTAAATTTACCCGACGCGAACAACTTAGAGGTTCATCTCAGCAAATAACAGCTCAGACAGTTGTTTTAGATCAGATCTCATGAACAGCTTACATGTAACGCCTAAAAATCCTGAATTGCATGACTAGGGGGAAAATTTTAGATAATTACATTCCATTTTATGTGATTTATTTATGATTTTTATGTTGCATGGTATGCATGTCATGTTTTCATCTGTTTGAGCTACGAACGCGCGGACGAGACTAGGGACGATCGAGATGAAAATTATTTGAGATTGTTAAGTCCTTAGATTTTTAAGAATAAATTTATTATTTTTAAGCAGCAATTTCCAAAATTTTTAGTTTTTATGATTATTTTTTAGGGGAACCCGTTTTTCGCCTATACGGGCTGTTTTAATGGACGTTAATGTATTTTAAAATTTGAGAGGCCTTTTATTTCTAAAATTGGAGATTTTAAAGCCAAGGTTAAATTTTTTAATCAATATTTCAATTTAGTGGAGGGCAAGCTTGTAAATCTCCCTTTTAGTTAAGAAATCTTAGGGGTCATTTTTGTCACCTTCATTTTTTCAAACACAAAACTTTTGTAACACCTAGCCTCCATTCCCTTCTCCCTCACTCCCACGCCTCCTCCCTCCCCTCAAGCTCAAAAATTTCAAGTTTCGACCTCCCTTTAAATGTTCTATCTAAATGTGATTTATTTAGATCTATGCACAATTGTTTGAGATCCATGCATGACTCACGATTTTCATTATGTTTTCGATTGATCCTTGCATAGTTCGGCCAAGGGCTGTTCAAGGGGTCTTGGAGGTGGTTCATAGGTCCTAGGAGGTCTCATGGTGGTCCATAGATGAGGAGGAGAGGGCTAAACCAGGGCTGGATCGAGGATTGTGGTGAGGCCGCACGGCGTGCGAGCCGTGTGAGAGCAGCCCCCTTCCTCATGTTCGTGCGTGCACCATGGTTCACGGCTAGGGCCGTGGCCTGGTCAGTTGGGACTCCCCTTCCTCATGTTCGTGCGTGCACCATGGTTCACGGCTAGGGCCGTGGCCTGGTCAGTTGGGACTGGCTGGACCTGGGGGTGGTCCAGCCAGCGGGGCTCCGGCCATGGTGGCCGGAGCGAGGAGGACGAACGGTGGGAAGTTGGCGTGTCGCATGGGGGGCGGCGGTGGCTTGCTTGAGAGTTTAGGGTTTGGTTGCTTGGTCCGGCCGGTTCAATTGGACCGGTTTGATGGGTTCGGTTGGACCGGGTCGATTAGTCGGGTCTCGAGTCAAAATATTTTTAATTTGGTCCTATCAGGCCCAATGCACAATATAGAGATTAACCACGCAATTAACAACGTCGGAAACATTTAAAAATGGCTAAAAATTTTCGCTTTGGCCTGACTTAGAAACATAATTTTAAAATACACTTATACTCCCAATATTGGTTTTACAACAACTCAAAAGCTGAACACTAACAGCTGCATAACACAAATACAAGCATCGAGTGTCTCCCAAACAACAAAATCAATACAGCAATAGAACATCACATCACTACGGGACATTCCCTAGTGAAGACTCTATTACATAACTATATATTATACATAACTGGGACACTCTATCCACCTCTCGGGACACCACCAGCTGAGTCATCTCCACGACCAGCTGAGAAACCTTGGTAATCTGAACAACACAAAGATAACCAAACAACCAGCCCCAGAGGGACAAGGGTCAAACCCCAGTACGAGAGCAATATAAACAGCAAATAGATGGCAACAGATATAAATGCACGTGCTATGCATGAGATAACAGGATGCACGACAACAGGCTACAATCTAATCAGGAAGCCAAAGGAACTCAAGGACCAGCTCAACAACTGTCAACATATCGAAAGAATTCTAGTGGCCATGAAGTATGTGAGAGCGTGGTAGCTATCCACTCGTCTCAACACACGGTACCAGAGCATAATCTGATTACTCAACCTGCTGTGGCCAAAGCTCATGAGAGCGTGGTAGCTATCCACTCGTCTCATAGCGGCTAACAGATAACCCAGCAGGGAGATGAGGAGCACGGTATTGCCGCTCGTCCTCAACAACAGCTCCTGGCACATACAGGTTAGCACAACAACAACAACGGCTAATAGATGTGAGCTCAACATGGGAAAATGCGTGTATGCAATGATAACAACGTTCAACAACCAGTACATAACAAAGGTAACCAACTAACAGCACGATAGCCACACTGCACCACATACCAGCAAACACACATAAATATCCATGCCTATCCCAAAGCTGTAAAACAAGCTCAAATCCGTACATTCAGTTTCTGAGCTATAATTACCATAACAAAAGTCCCGAGTAACTCAAATCTGCCACCTGCCAGGCCAAACAACAACAACCAGCTCAGGGACATTACGCACAGAAACACAAACTGGAAGCCACCAGATAAACCAAGCTCTATTCTACCTTTCTAGCACAACAAATAGCTCTACACGAAGCGTAAGGTATAATCTAGTACTTACTCGAAGCACTACCTGAACAGAAGAACCAGATCTACCCATAAACGAACAATGACGCACCGTAGATCCTTCGCGGTCTTCTTCCAGCTTAACCCAAGCCTTCGAAAGTGGTCGTAATGGAAGCGTCTCAACAAGGGGAACTCAACGCTACCAATCTTGCTCCAGTCGGAGTCTTATACCACCGACAATCGGAGAAGAAAAAGGTTCGGTGAACAGTAATTAGGGTATCGCGACAGAGTAAACTCACGGGACAATACTCTATGTGTGGGAAGTAATTGCAAGACCATAGTCAAAGTCCTCTATATATACAACTTAAATCTCCCCAAATCTGCTGAACAGTAGCCACCGGCAACACAGGGCTCACAGCTGATACCAACTCAGATCTAAGTACGACTCCAGATCTAGACTCTTCGCCAAAACAGATTTGGACTCCTCCAAACGACGTTGCACAGAAGTCCACTCTCCCAACTGGTACACGTCATCCCTCTAGCACCAAATCTGCTATCGCTAAACAACGTCGCTTCGCTCCAAACCAGCACACTCAGATCTCTCGCATGCAGACCAGTCAAATCTGAAAGTCATGAACCGCACCGGCCTACACCAAACCACAAATCGGGCCGGTCCGCACAATACTAGCAACTTGCGCACCTCAAATCTGGTTTCTCCCAAACGACGTCGCTTCGCGATTCGCACAGGAAATTCAACTAGCGTACCCAGAATGGCTTGCAACAACCAGATTTGACCACCAGCCTTGATTATCATCAACCAGTGCTAAAGCCGAAGTCACCAACCAGCACTTCTCAATTCCCAAATCTGGTTACTACCCCGCAGAACTCTCCAACCGTCCAGAGCTACTTCAAATACACTTACATAGAGACTCGATTACGTTCATCAAGTATACCAGCTCAGAGCTGGCCCGTCCCAGATCTGCTCACGCCAGATCTGGTCTATACTAAACACGATTAATTAACTTAATTATTCTACAAATCTTTCGGGTCTCACATTCCTCCCCCATTGAAATAATATTTCGTCCTTGAAATCAAACGACAACTCCAGAACTAAACAAAACTCAACAAAATAACCAACAATGGAAAAATCACGCTACGCACGATACAACCAGCAACACTCTAACACGCAATAAGAGGTTACTAACCAAGAATTCAAGATAACTGGGCAAAACAACAACAAGCAAACTAGCTACTGGAGTTAATGCAAGATCTACTCAAACAGATGAGGCCACTCACGTTGCATTTTCTCCTCTAACTCCCACATAGCTTCTTCTCTACCATGCTTGCTCCACTGGACCATCACCAAGGGAATAGTCTTTTTCCTGAGCTGTTTCTCCTTCCTGTACAAAATCTGCAAGGGATACACAACATAACTAAAAGTTTGATCCAGCTCCACCTCGTCAGTTCCCAACACATGAGAAGGATCCGGCTCATACTTCCTCAACCTAGACACATGAAACACATCATGCAATGAGAACAGTTCAGGTGGAAACAACAAATGATAAGACAAGGGACCGATCCTCTCCACAATCTCATAAGGTCCAACATCTAAAAGTTTGATCCAGCTCCACCTCGTCAGTTCCCAACACATGAGAAGGATCCGGCTCATACTTCCTCAACCTAGACACATGAAACACATCATGCAATGAGAACAGTTCAGGTGGAAACAACAAATGATAAGACAAGGGACCGATCCTCTCCACAATCTCATAAGGTCCAACATAACGAGGAGCTAACTTACCCTTGTTTCCAAATCTCATAACACTTCTGAAAGGAGAAACTTTCAAGAACACTTGATCACCAACTTGAAAGTCTAAAGGCCTATGCTTGCGGTTCGCATAGCTAGCTTGGCGATCTTGTGCAGCTTTCATATGCTGTCGAATCAAATCTACCTACTCATATGCTGCACAAATTCAAGAGAAGACAGATGCTTCTCCCCCACTTCTTCCCAACAGATTGGCGATCTGCTCTTCCTACCATACAACGCTTCGAATGGTGCCATTCCAATCGTTACTTGGTAGCTGTTACTGTAAGAAAATTCTACCAACGAAAATGAATCTTTCCAGCCACCATTGAAGTCCATAACAACAGCTCGAAACATAACCTCCAAGGTCTGTATCGTTCTCTCAGATTTACCATCGGTTTGGGGATGATAGGCTGTACTCATAGCCAATCTGGTGCCTAAAGCTACTTGCAAACTCTTCCAAAATCTAGAAGTAAACCTCTGATCTCGATCTGAAACTATGAACATAGGCACTCCATGCAATCGAACTACAAAATCGATGTACAGTTTCGCCATTTTATTCAAAGAATTCGTCATATTGTAGGGAATGAAGTGAGCTGACTTCGTAAGTCTATCAATTACTACCCAAATAGCATCACAACCTCGGCTAGAACGAGATAAATGGGTCATAAAATCCATAGCTACATGCTCCCAATTCCATTGGGGCACATCTAAACTCTGCAATAGTCCACCAGGTCTCATCATTTCCACCTTAATTTGCTGGAAATTCAGACAACGAGCAACAAAACCAGAAACATCACTATTCAAACCTGCACACCAATAGTGCGGCTTCAAGGCATGGTACATATTCCTCGCACCAGGATGAACACTATGTCTACTACAGTGATATTCCCTCAAGATCTCCTCCTTCAAATCAATCAGATTTGGCACTACCAACCTGCCACGAAACCTCAAACAACCATCAGACGTGACAGAATAATCCTCCAACTGTTTAGCTCGACTCTTCAATTTCAACGCATGGATATACGGATCCGTTCTCTGAGCTGCTCTAATATCCAAAACAATCTGTGGCTCAACTTGAAAAGATGACACCACAACATAATCATCACCTGGGTAAAAACGCCAACCAGTAGTGCTCAGATGCTCATGAACCTTCGAGATAGATAACGATGCAAGCATCGACACTTGAGCTTTCCTACTAAGCACATCAGCAACTGCATTCACTTTCCCAGGCTGATACTGAATATCACAATCGAAATCCTTAAGCAGATCCATCCACCTACATTGCCTCATATTCAAGTCGGACTGAGAAAAGAGATACTGAAGACTATTGTGGTCAGTATACACCACAAACTGTTCGCCATAGAGATAGTGGCGCCAAATCTTCAAAGCAAAGACAGCGGCTGCCAACTACAAATCATGAACTGGGTATCGAGTCTCATGAGGTATCAACTGACGGGAAGCATACGCAATGACTCGACCATGCTGCATCAAAACACAACTCAATCCACTAAGCGAGGCATCTGAACAAACCACAAAACCTCCTGAACCCGAAGGCAAAGCCAACACAGGCGCTGAAGTTAGCTTCTATTTGAGCAATTGAAAGTTGTTCTTGCATTTCTCCGACCAAACAAATCTCTTGTCTTTCTGGATAAACTATGTCATAGGCTTCGCTATACTAGAAAAACCCTTGATGAAGCGGCGATAATTGCTAGACAAACCCAAAAAGTTGCGAATTTCCGAAACATTCTTGGACATTCCCAATTCACCACAGTCTCTACCTTGCTGGGATCAACAGATAAACCTTCAACCTAAATGACATGACCCAAAAACACTACTCTATCCAACCAAAACTCGCATTTAGAGAACTTGGCGTACAACTGCGAGTCTCGTAGTGTTTGGAGAAACAACCTCAAATGCTCTTTATGTTGCATCGGAGTCTACGACCAACTTCACCACAGTCTCTACCTGCTGGGATCAACAGATAAACCTTCAACCTAAATGACATGACCCAAAAACACTACTCTATCCAACCAAAACTCGCATTTAGAGAACTTGGCGTACAACTGCGAGTCTCGTAGTGTTTGGAGAAACAACCTCAAATGCTCTTTATGTTGCATCGGAGTCTACGAGTAAATCAAAATATCATCGATGAAAACAATCACGAACTGATCGATGAACTTTTTAAAGACTCGGTTCATTAAGTCCATGAAAACTGCTGGGGCATTTGTCAAACCAAAAGGTATAACAAAAAATTCATAATGCCCATACCTCGTACGAAATGCAGTTTTCGCAACATCTTCCTCTCGAATCCACAACTGATGATACCTGAACGCAGATCAATCCTAGAATACACTGCTGAACCCTGAAGCTGATCGAATAAATCATCCATCCTCGGTAAAGGGTACTTATTCTTCACAGTAGCCTTATTCAGTTGCCGAAAGTCGATGCACATCCTCATCGAACCATCCTTATTCTTCACAAATAAGATAGGAGCTCCCCACGGTGACATGCTCGGGTGAATAAAACCTTTCTCCAACAAATCACTAAGTTGTACCTTCAGCTCTCTCAACTCAGCTGGTGCTAAACGATATGGGTTTCGCGAGATAGAAGCTGTACCAGGTACCAACTCAATGCTGAAGTCGATCTCCCTCCTCGGATGAAAACCAGGAATCTCCTCGGGGAACACATCAGGGAAATCACGAGCAACGGGAATGTCACTAAGCTCCACACATGATTTCGAGGATGCTTCTAAAGCATAAATCATGAATCCGACATTGTCCAACGTCAATAAGCCAAACATCTCGGTAGCAGAGATCAACGGAATCTTCGATTGGAATCGTGGCCATAGAATTTCCATTTCTCGCCAGACTGGGGCCGAAAACTCACAACGCCATGGAAACAGTCCACGGTGGCCCTAAAACTAGACAACACGTCCATTCCCACTATGAAATCGAAATCCCACATAACTATCCGAATCAGGTTCGCTATCAACACATTCTCACCAAACCTAAGTATGTCATTCATCACAACCTCTTGGGAGAACAGGCTCGCGCCGGCAGGAATCGCAACAGAAACAACATCATGCAAAGTAGTGGTATGTAAACTATGCTCAACCACAAATGCATCAGCTATAAACGAATGTGATGCTCCAGTATCAAACAATACACGTGCTCGAAAATCAAAAAGAGTACAAGTACCTGCGATCACCCCTCCTGGCATGCCCTCCGCTTGCTCTCGTGTCATGGAATTAACCTGGGCATGCTGAGGTCCTGAGAACTGGGGTTGGGAAGACTGTCCAAAACGCAAAGGATCAGGCTACTGAAACGGCATATTCTGAGCTTCTACAATCCTCTGCTGCTGAACAGGGAAAGAACGACCTCAAGATGACCCACCAGAACGACCCTGTGGTGGGGCAGCGGTGTGCTGAGATCCAGCCAATGGACATACTCACCCTGCGTCGTAGGGTGTTTTCCCCACACTGACCACAGAAGATAGCCCTAGGACTATTGCTGCTGCTCGAACTGCCAGAACCAAAAGAACCAGAACCCTGATTCTTCTTGAAATGATGGCCACGGGGCCTAAACCTGTGGCGTCCAGATTTTTGCGCTGACTGCTGCGGCTGCTGGGATGACTGGGCAATTGAGGAGGTTGCTCCCCTAGAATATTGGGACCTGTACCTTGAGTAGCTTGTGGCTGAACTCGAGACCTGCGGTTCCGCAACCCTTCCTCGATGTCCATTGCTTTGTCCACCGTGTCCGCATAACTGGTAGGTGAACTCGCCAACACCAAGGAATAAATATCCTCGTTTAGCCCTTCCAAGAATAGGTGTCTCTTCGCCCTCTCACGGCCAGACACATGAGGAACATAGGGAAGGAGAGAAGAAAACATTCAAGCATACTCTCCCACCGACATGGTTCCCTGAACCAAGTTATCAAACTCACGCTCCCGAACATTCACGTAGGACTCCGGAACGTACACTGACGGAACGCAGTACAAAAACTATCCCAAGTAATCCCCGCACCAGTCTCCTCAAGAGTTTGAGAAGCACCTCTCCACCAGCGCTCGGCATTCTTCCTTAGTTGGAACGTCTCCAAACTCAGCCTACGCTCGTCAACATAGCGCACTCTATCAAACAGCACTGTAATATGCTGCAACCAGGACTCAGCATCAGAACTACTCTCGTCACCATTGAAAGTCTGAGGATTCATACGCTGAAACCTCGCCAAAATTAGTTCCATCTCGTCCACATGGGCTGCCAACACATCAACCTCGTCGTAAACCTGCCTAGCGCGCCTATGAACAGGAACACTACGCTCCATCTCCTCGTTCTGAGCCTCAGATTCTATCGGAATCTGCCTGGTAACTCTACCCCTACGTCTAGGCGGCATCTAGGCAAACACTAATACAGTAAGATCACACAGCAAATATATCACATATTCAAGCACATGCAACACGCAACAAAGTGCCTAGACTCAAGTGTGATCAAAAGAATTCGAACTTATCCCAGTTTAAACTCTGATACCAAAATTGTCAGGCCCGGTGCACAATACAGAGATTAACCACGTAATTAACAATGTCGGAAGCATTTAAAAGTGGCTAAACTTTTTCGCTTTGGCCTGACTTAGAAAACATATTTTAAAAATACACTTATACTCAAAATATTGGTTTTACAACAACCCAAAAGCTGAATACTAACAGCTGAATAACACAAATACAAACATCGAGTGTATCCCAAACAACAAAATCAAAACAAAAATAGAACATCACATCACTGGGGACATTCCCTGGTGAAGACTCTATTACAAACTATATAATATACATAACTGGGACACTCTATCCACCTCTCGGGGCACCATCAGCTGATTCATCTCCACGACCAGCTGAGAAACCTTGGTAACCTAAACAACACAAAGATAACCAAATAACCAGCCCCAGAGGGACAGGGGTCAAACCCCAGTACGGAGAGCAATATAAAGAGTAAATAGATGGCAACAGATATAAATGCACGTGCTATACATGAGATAACATGATGCAAGGCAACATGCTACGACCGAATCAGGAAGCCAAAGGAACTCAAGGACCAGCTCAACAGCTGTCAATAGATCGAAAGAATGCTAGTGGCCACGAAGTATGTTAGAGCGTGGTATCTATCCACTCGTCTCAACACACGGTACCAGAGCATAATCAGATCACTCAACCTACTGTTGTCAAAGCTCATGAGAGCGTGGAAGCTATCCACTCTTTCATAGCGGCTAACAGATAACCCAGCAGGGATATGAGGAGCACGGTATTGCCGCTCGTCCTCAACAACAGCTCCTGGCACATACAGGTTAGCACAACAACAACAACGGCTAACAGATGTGAGCTCAACATGGGAAAATGCATGTATGCAATGATAACAATGTGCAACAACCAGTACAGAACAAAGGTAACCAACTAACAACACGATAGCACACACTGCACCACATACCAGCAAACACACATAAATATACATGCCTATCCCAAAGCTGTAAAACAAGCTCAAATCCGTACCTTCAGTTTCTGAGCTATAATTACCACAACAAAAGTCCCGAGTAACTCAAATCTGCCATCTTCTAGGCCAAAAAACAACAACCAGCTCAGGACATTACGCCCAGAAACACAAACTGGGAGCCACCAGCTCAACCCAGCTCTATTCTACCTTTATAGCTAGGGTTGGTTCGGTACGGTATACCGATTTTTTCAACTGATACCGTATACCGTACCGAAAATTCGGTATTGAAAAAAATTATACCGATACCATACCGATTTTTCGGTATACCGAAAATTACGGTATTAAAAAAATGATACCGATACCGTACCGATTTACCGAAAAACCGGTATGATATTGATAAATACCGGTTTTACCGAATTACCGAAATCATAGCAAACACTGCATCCTTGATGGGCAGATTTTAACTAATCTATCCCATATTCGCAGCAATCAAAAGAACATGACTTTGCATTGAGAAACTTCTTCAAAGAAGCCATTCCATTTTACAGAAAACCGGCTTCAAATCAAGTTGAGTCATACTTCCAACAAACCAACAATAAATGGCAACCAAATCCAGAAACATCAATACATCATAGGCTCAGAGCACGTATACTCTCACACAGAAAGATAAAAGTTCTATCATTCAACGATACAGAAAACACAAAGGGCCACAAGAATTTATGAGATAAGCAGGAAACATTGCTCGTATTTGAGAAACAGTTGCTGTTTTACAGATGGGTCAAGAATTTTTCTGCACAAGCCACTGTTCAAATTCCCCGTCTCATCGTCCGTTTCATATTCCTCTTGGAATTAAAACATGTCAATAAAGAAAGAACTTAGGAAAAACCAAAGGGTAACAAACTTGACAACAATTCCACAATTGTTTACAAAACTGACATGGGACTATAACATTAGAAGTGAAAGACTCCTCCCTAGACCGAAAGCTGTCATACCCCTATATTTGGTGTGCACACCTCAATCCATCAGGCGATATAAACAAAGGTAGCAAATTACCAGCATTGTTAAACAGGATGAACATAAACCTTTCTCAGGTCAATGAATCGTTTCTAAACTAGGATGATGATTTTACCCATTAGCCTTGGACAGGGCCCAAGCAGTAACGACTACTTTTAACATATTAATCACTCCGCTAAATCCATGGAATCATCCAAACATACCAGAATCGCACTAACCAGAGCAACGATAGAAATCATGTCAAAAACCTGCAGCTGTAAAGAGTATTACAGTTCATGTTAGATTAACTAAAATTATATACATTTAAACTTAGATAAAAAAACTCTTACTTTTTTTATTTCTTCAATTTCATCATATAATTCAAGGTCATCATCTGTTGGATCTTTCCAAAAGCTAAATTCTTCATCTCTTAGCCAATCTCTGGTGCACACCAATGCCTCTACCATTTTAGGACTCAAACAGCTCCTAAAAGGATCCACAACTCTTTTTCCCAAGCTAAAAGAAGCCTCGCTAGTGACAGTTGAGCTTGGAATTGCAAAAATATCCTTTGCAATCATTGAAATAATTGGATACCTATTTTCGTTTCCTTTTCACCTTCCAAAAGATTGAAATATTGATTAGATCTCTTTTCAATCTCGTCTGATAGATACTTATCCACTTCATTGGATATTTCTAGAAGCTGCTCTTCCTCATTTTGTGCATCCACATCATCAAACAACTCATCACAAAGACCACCACCAGCACTACTCATACCACTGCATCCACCATCACGTTCTAATTGCATACTTTGGCTCTCAATGTACAACATATCATTTATGCCCTTGTACTCCATCCATAAATTTACCAACTCTAGTTTCACCTTATTAACAAAATCTTGGATCCTTGTAGCAGTACCTCCAAATTTTTTTATGCTGACTTTTATCATATGAAGCTTATTCCTTGGGTCCAAAACATTGGCAATAAATATCGATGGGTTCATATTATCCCAATTCCCCCAATACTTATCAAACTTTTAACTTCATTGCATGTGCTACCTTCTTAAGAGTTGGATCTAAATCATCAAGTCTCTTTCTCTCAATCTCAACTTGTAGTGCAATCAATGATTGATAAATCAATTGGGAGGTAGGACTCTTTGATGCACTAAGCTCCAAAGTCGCATCATAAAACTTTTTCAAAAAGTGTACAAAAGCCTTTGTGCTCCCAATCATCAGCAACCGGAGGCCCCAACCTTTTTTTACCCTTTTCATCAGCTTCATGAAAATAATTGATAAAAGGAATCCATTCTTCCGCCATCCTTTCAAACACTCTTCTATACTTTAATGAAACTTCAAGCATTTTGTAAGTCGCATTCCACCTTGTTTTGACATCCATTGGTACTGTTGACGTGATAGAAAACTTGGCTAGTACAGCGAACTCCCTAAACTTATTCAACCTTGATGGGGAAGAATGGATAAAAATAACAGAATTTCTTATAGCTTTAATTGAAGAATCAAGCTCTTTCAACCCATCCTTCACAATTAAGTTGAGTATATGACACACACACCTCATGTCCAAGTATTTTCCTTCAAACAACAATGAATTTTCACTTTTCATTCTTCTTTTCAAGTAATCAATTGCTGCATTATTAGAAGAAGCATTGTCGACTACAAGTGAAAAGAATTTTTTATCCCCCACTCTCTCAAACAAACCTCAACCATCTTACCAATTTCTTCCCCGTTGTGACTAGTGATTTTCGTGAAGTTAATTATTCTTTTATGCAGTTTCCAATCACAATCTAAAAAGTGAGCTGTTACCACCATATAATTTATATTTTGGATGGACGTCCAAGTATCAGTTGTGATACTTACCCTTTGTTCACCAATCACACTTCGTATCTTCGCTTTCTCCTCCAAGAATAGATCATAAACCAAACCTGCAATTTTTTTTCGATCGGGAATTCTGAATCTCGGCTGTAATTCGTGCAATAATCCTACAAATCCATTGCCTCGACAGCCCTAAAAGACACTTCATCGATAACCACATAACTTGTCAACTTCAATTCACATCTTTTTGGCTGAAAATATGAGGAACCAAGCATTTCCTTGCCCCATAGTCTCATTCAATAATACAGCTTGACTTTCATTTTCATTACTCCCACCGTAGAGCGGAATTGACTTACACCTCTTTACTAAGTGATTTTTTAATCCACTGGTACTTCCATGAACTGTTGGGATCTCAACTTTGCAATATTTGCATATCTGTGAGGATTGAGAAATTCGAATTTTTGATTAATCAGTTTTGTAGGATTGGTTATGGGATTTTGGGTCGTCGAATTTCTCTAAGTGTTAGAAATCAGACGCAGCGCTAGTATAAGAAGCAGACGTAGATAATTTTGGCTAATTCTGTCAGCAGCAAGCTCCTGTAGTGAAAGTCAACGCGTGTCAATAGTATTGTAGCTCACGTCTGGTGAATTTTGGAAATCAGTAGAGATGACGTGAGCGTGAAGTCTTGTGTTGCGTCTGGCAGTAGTTGCGCTTGTGATGGTTGCTGCTAGCAGAAGGCGTGCAATTGTGAGAGTGATCGAGGAAGCGACATGTGTTTGGTTTTAAGAACCAGTCGCTGATGAGAAGCGACGTCGTTTAGTTAAGTGGAAACGCTGCGTTTTGGGTATTGCCTCTGGTACCAGTAGCGAGGGATTTGTTGCATTGTTTATCCAGTCGGGAGGTATCTGTTGACAGTTAGGATGATGTAGGCCATGCGACGTCGTTTTGTTGGTTACGCTTGCGTCTGAGTTGATTATTGAGTTCCCTTAACAGATTTGAGGTTCTGGACAGCTTCTGCCGTGGTTGATGATATCAGGTGAAAGCTGGTTTGCACTGTTGATATTGCCGTGCCTTTGAAATTCTGTTGAGGTAGAATTCAGTTGATTGAAGGTACGAATTGAGCAGTTCGTAACAGCTTTGAGCATGGCTATAATTCGGGTTATGAATTGCTGTTATGTGTTTACGTGAGGCAAGCATGATGAATTGATTGATTATATGTCTTGTTTCATGTACTGTGAATTGTATGAATTTAAATTGAATAGTATGCATTTTGAATTGAATATTGATTGGCGTACGTGCATACATATTGAGCCTGATTGATAGATTGTTTGATGACCTGATTGAGAGCCACGTTGTGACTGGCCGACAGATGTGTCGTGCCCGAAAAGTCCAACGCTATCATCGGAGTGGTGACTACCAGATTCGAGTGTCTACCACCGAGCTGTGATGGGCTGACGGGCCCCGATGATCACGGACCGATGATTTCCACCGACTGATTGGCTGTGCGTGGTATAGAGGCTTGACTGAGATGATTGCCAGTTGATACACTGGTCTAGCTATCCGATCCTTGATAGCCTCATGCATTTCATAGCATCGATTATGGCATGTTGCATGATTAGCTGTTTTTATAGCTCTTCGTACTGAGGCTTGACCTCGTATTTGTTTTCCTGCTTTGTGTTGTTTGGGTCAGTGTTACCCATTTGCAGGATCTTCAGATAACCAAGTTGGACAGAGTGGAGGTTCAGCTGGTCGATCCCCGTTTTCTTGAGTCCCAGTCTATTTATGATATGTATTGAACCGGGGGATGCCTTGTGTTTTATTGTATTTGGGGATCTGTATTTTGAATTGAATATTGTTGTTACCTAATTCTTGGAGTTTGAGTTAACTCTTATTTTGATTATGATTATTTTGAATGATGTTTTAAGTTCAGGCCCAGTTATATTTCGAAAACTTTAAAGCCCGATTTTACGCTTCCGTGATTCATGTGCTTAACTGTTCTATTATCTTTGAGTGATTAGCACGGGGCCTGACATTTTTGGTATCAGAGCTTAAACAGGGATAAGCTCGATTTCCTTTGATTACACTCGAGTCTAGGCACAGAGTTTTGATTTGATTTTGATTGACTCTGTGACTTATGTGATCTTTTATCTGTCTATGTGATATATCTATCTGCTGTGAGATCTTACCTCTAGACTTGTGTAGATGCCACCGAGGAGAGGAAGAGGTAGGGCGACTAGACGTACCGAGGAGGAGTCTAGGGCAGGTAGTGATGATGATGTTCATCAGGTTGAGAATTTTACTAGGCAGATAGGCGAGATGGAGTTGGTCCTAGCTAGGTTTCAGCGGACGAACCCTCCGACGTTTTCTACAGCAGAGTGTGGATGATGATGTTCATCAGGTTGAGAATTTTTACTAGGCAGATAGGCGAGATGGAGTTGGTCCTAGCAGGTTTTCAGCGGACGAACCCTCCGACGTTTTCTACAGCAGAGTGTGGCGCGATGGCTGAGGCTTGGTTAGCTCAGATGGAGGAGTTGTTCGATACTCTGTAGTATGCTCCCGAGAAAAGACTGAAGCTGGCGGTGTTGCAGCTGAGAGACAATGCACAGCGCTGGTGGAGAGGTACTTCTCGTATCCTTTGTGATAGTGGGGCTGTGATCACCTGGGAGAGCTTCTGTGAGGCGTTCAGACAGGAGTATACCCCGGATTCCTTCTATAACAGCCGAGAGCGGGAGTTTGACAATTTGAGGCAAGGTAGAATGCGAGTGGCTGAGTATGCTCGACAGTTTTCTGCGCTTTTGGTTTATGTGCCACATGTTGCCAACCAGGAGAGGACGAAGAGGAACAAATTTCTGAAAGGATTGAGGCCTGATTTGTACCAGATGGTTTTGTCTGGGTCACCTGTGACCTATATTGATGCAGTGAACCGAGCGGTGGATATTGAGGAGAGTTTGATGGAGGTTGAGGCTTCGATTCAGCTGACTACTGGACGCACCTATCAGCCTGTGCAGGATGCGTCGCAATCTTTCTATTCTCCTCAGGGGTCGCAGCAACAGCAGCAGTCGAATCGCCAAAGGTTTCGACCTCGAGGGAAACAGTTCAAGAAGAAGGCGGATTCGAGTTCCTCTGGTTCTGCGAGTTCTGGTTCTGGCAGTGGTTCTGACAGCGGTTCTAGTGGCATGTATTGTGGACAGTTCGGAGGAAGGCATCCGACTTCACAGTGTCGTGGAGTTCAGGGGTCCTGCCGTAACTGTGGACAGCCAGGACACTTTGTTAGAGTGTGTCCTTTGTTGAGGGGTCAGTCTCCAGTTCCTTCGCAGCAGGTATCAGCCGGTGGCTCTTCTCAGAGACCGCAGTTTCCTGCCCCTTCCCAGCGATCAGGATTCCAACCCCGTGAGCCTTCTAGATTTGGAGCACCTTCGAGACCTCCGTTCCAGATTCCGCAGCAGGCTCAAGCGAATGGTTTGACGAGAGAGCAGGCTGAGGAGGCGCCTGGTATGATGATCACAGGTACATGCTCTATTTTCGATTATCCTGCGAGAGTTTTATTTGACACTGGTGCATCACACTCTTTTATTTCTGAGATGTTTGTTTGTGAGCATGGGTTGAGTTCTTCCCCATTGTGTGATGTTATTTCTGTGTCTACCCCTGCTGGTGTGAATCTGTGGTCCCGTGAAGTGGTGTTGGATTGTTTGCTTCGATTTGATGAGCACGTTTTGGTGTCCAATATGATTGTTTTGGGAATGAGAGATTTTGATTGCATCTTGGGGATGGACGTGTTGTCTAGTTATAAGTCTACGGTCGACTGTTTTCATGGTGTGGTGAGATTTCGCCCTGACTAGGGTGAGAAGTGGGAGTTCTATGGTTCTGATTCACGCTCGAAGATTCCACTGGTGTCCGCCATGGAGATGTTTAGCCTGCTATCGTTGGATAACACGGGATTCATGATTTACGCGCTGGACGTTTCCCAAGAGCGGCGATTGGAGTTGAGCGATATTCCGATCATACGAGAGTTTCCCAACGTGTTTCCAGATGAGATTCCTGGATTCCCTCCAAGACGTGAGATCGATTTTAGCATAGATTTGGTGCTCGGTACCGCCCCGATTTCTAGAGCTCCGTATCGGTTGGTGCCCGCAGAGTTGAAAGAGCTGAAGGATCAGTTGAGAGACCTCTTGGAGAAAGGCTTCATCAGACCGAGTATGTCGCCTTGGGGAGCTCCGATTCTTTTTGTGAAGAAGAAGGATGGGTCTATGAGGATGTGCGTGGACTTCCGACAGTTGAATAAAGCGACGGTGAAGAACAAGTATCCTTTTCCGAGGATTGATGATTTGTTCGATCAGTTGCAGGGATCGGTCGTTTACTCGAAGATTGATTTGCGCTCTGGTTATCACCAGTTGCGAATCAGGGATGCTGATGTGGCGAAGACAACTTTCCGGACTCGATATGGGCATTATGAGTTTTTGGTCATGCCGTTTGGGTTGACAAATGCCCCAGCTATTATCATGGATTTGATGAATCGCGTCTTCAGTGAGTATATCGATTGGTTTGTTATCATCTTCATAGATGACATCCTAGTGTACTCGAGGATCATGAGAGAGCATAAGGAGCATCTCAGATTGGTGTTGCAGAGGTTGAGGGATTCGCAATTCTACGCCAAGTTCAGCAAGTGTGAATTTTGGCTTGATCGGATTATCTTTTTGGGTCATGTGATTTCGGCGCAAGGTATTTCGGTGGATCCGAGTAAGGTCGAAGCAGTTCTTAACTGGGAGAGACCTAGGAACGTTTCCGAGATCC
>KV013654.1:222348-254240 GCA_001598015.1 Dorcoceras hygrometricum
TGTTGGATCTGTGTAAACAGATCCAGAATGTGTTTTGAATTACACAAAACCTATTTTTGTGTTACTAACATATTTACGTAGTGCGCAGAAGTAGTATTAGGAATTGTATCGAGAAGAAAAGAAGTATAGGAAGAACGTTTGATGAAAATGGAGAAATACTGATCTAAGGCAAAGATGGTGCAGCAGTTGGATAAAGGCAGAAATCTGAAAATGCGAAGATTGAGGAATCTGAACAAGAAATACGATTTCAAGACTTAATATCAAATGTTGTTCTACTGTGAACAACATGAGAAGCTGTTAGCAGATATTGAAAAGCGGAAGTTTGGATAAAGAGTAGAATTCTTGAAGTGTGGAGAAACCAGCAGAAGAAAGTTGTTGATTCAGAAGGCATTAAACAGAAGAAAACGCTGTGATGAGAAGATTATGATTTGTGATGTTAACTGAAAGAAATCAGTAAGATATATTGTGAAGAGATCCGATTTGTTATAACAGAAGAAATCTGGTAGAATGCGATGAAGAGAAAATAGAGAAATCAGCAGAAGCATTATTTCAGCAGATAGAATCGTTGAAAGAAATCGGCAGATGCATCAAAGTCATTCCGTTAAAGAAGTTCAAAACGACAGCGTTGAAGTAAGTTGGAACGACGTCGCTGGAGTGCACGATTGATAATCAATAGATACATCCTTAAGAGTAACCAGCAGGTACATGACTTGAGAATAAATCAGCAGTTGAGGAAAAGCAAAACCAGCCGTTGCAATAATTATCAGTTGCAACAGAAATTGAAATTTTGAGATATCAGCAGGTGAAGTTATCGAAGATATCAGCAGGTGAAGTTATCGAAGATATCAGCAGAAGATGTTGAAAATATTGCCGATTGTGGAGAAACCAGCAGAGGAAGAAACTCCTGCTGATCAATCAGCAGAAGTAGCGAAAACCAGATATGAAGAATAGAGGAAAGTGTAGTTGATCTCTGCAGTTAAACGAAGAGTAAGCAAACAAACGATCCCAGATACTGGACAGAAGATGTTTTGAATTACACAACTACTGGAACAACGAACAAGAGAAATAAATCAGATATTGATCAATAGAACGAACTAGTGGAGTAGTTGAACAGCAGAAGAAATATTTGAAACCAGTATCTGTGAACAGGAAAGTTGCGAAGCTGCAAATAGGAATGTGCGAAGAATTTTTCGAAGTAATATTAGGATTGAATCGAAGAAGAAAAGAAGTATAGGAAGAACGTTTGATAAAAAGGCAGAAATCTGAAAATGCGAAGATTGAGGAATCTGAACAAGAAATACGATTTCAAGACTTAATATCAAATGTTGTTCTACTGTGAACAACATGAGAAGCTGTTAGCATATATTGAAAAGCGGATGTTTGGATAAAGAGTAGAATTCTTGAAGTGTGGAGAAACCAGCAGAAGAAAGTTGTTGATTCAGAAGGCATTAAACAGAAGAAAACGCTGTGATGAGAAGATTATGATTTGTGATGTTAACTAAAAGAAATCAGTAAGATATATTGTGAAGAGATCCGATTTGTTATAACAGAAGAAATCTGGTAGAATGCGATGAAGAGAAAATAGAGAAATCAGCAGAAGAATTATTTCAGCAGATAGAATCGTTGAAAGAAATCGGCAGATGCATCAAAGTCATTCCGTTAAAGAAGTTCAAAACGACAGCGTTGAAGTAAGTTGGAACGACGTCGTTGGAGTGCACGATTGATAATCAGCAGATACATCCTTAAGAGTAACCAGCAGGTGCATTCTTTAATGGAAATCAGCAGACAGCTACAGTGCTCTTCTTAAACCAGCAGCAGGTGAAGTTATCGAAGATATCAGCAGGTGAAGTTATCGAAGATATCAGCAGGTGAAGTTATCGAAGATATCAGCAGGTGAAGTTATCGAAGATATCAGCAGGTGAAGTTATCGAAGATATCAGCAGGTGAAGTTATCGAAGATATCAGCAGGTGAAGTTATCGAAGATATCAGCAGGTGAAGTTATCGAAGATATCAGCAGGTGGAGTTATCGAAGATATCAGCAGAAGATGTTGAAAATATTGCCGATTGTGGAGAAACCAGCAGAGGAAGAAACTCCTGCTGATCAATCAGCAGAAGTAGCGAAAACCAGATATGAAGAAAAGAGGAAAGTGTAGTTGACTCTGCAGTTAAACGAAGAGTAAGCAAACAAACGATCCCAGATACTGGACAGAAGATGTTTTGAATTACACAACTACTGGAACAACGAACAAGAGAAATAAATCAGATATTGATCAATAGAACGAACCAGTGGAGTAGTTGAACAACAGAAGAAATATTTGAAACCAGTATATGTGAACAGGAAAGTTGCGAAGCTGCAAACAGGAATGTGCGAAGAATTTTTCAAAGACAGTTGGAAGAGAATCTGGAAAAGATACAAACAGAGACAAGAAAAGAATAATGTTTGCAATCAGCAATTGCAAACAGAGAATGGTGAAGAAGTGAGCGAAACAATATGTAAACAATTTGTCTAACGGCCATTTTTGAATCAGAGTATATAAGGTGAAGAAATTAAAACAGAGAACTTCTTCTTCACCAACACTATCTCTCGCATCTATCTTACTGGGATTTCTCACACTCCATTGAAGAACAATCGAGTCCCAGTAACACATCTCGAAGAACATTCCTTTTGTTCTTAACAGATTTCATCTTCGAGATATATCTTCTGGTTTACATTTGTAAACTAATTTGATTGATTCAAAACCAGAAGATTACAGCACTCAATTGTATTAAGCTCATTTTATATCCATAGTTGAGTCTGTAACGAGTTGCTGTGTGTAGCAATTCGAATATCCAAGTCATTTGGTTTTCGCAGTGTATCTGCGTAGGTGATTGTATTGCAGCAGAGAAGTCTGTTGCAGTAGTGTGTTGCTAGGAGTCCATACAGGTGCTGCTTGTGTGGGTGGGTGTTTACAGATTTCCTGTAACCATCAAAGTATTCTAGTGGAATCCTTCCGAGGCGGAAGAACGGGAGACGTAGGATATTGATATCCGAACTTTCAAAAACAAATTCTCGACTCTCTTTTACTTACGTGCATTACATTTATATTACTGTTCACTGTTCAATCGGTTTTATTTCGCACAAACTTGTTAACCGAGAAAACAGAAGTGACCGAGAGCCTCACAAATCTGGTAACACAGATTTGTGTTTAGCGTGACTTGCTAAAAACAGATTTTAAGGTTTTTGAAAATAAAAATTGGAGGAGTTCATTCAACCCCCCCCCCCCTTGTGAACTCCTATTACTTGTTTTGATCCTATTTTGGGATCAGATAGCTTCGACCCGATGCCTTGACTCTTGAATCTCTTCGTAGTCTTGATGTCGAATCGTTTGTATGTAGATGAAGAAATAATCTAGGGTTAGGAACAGAGACGAAGAAAACGAGAGAGGAAGAATAGAGTAGATGAAGAATTACGGGAGCTAATGAAGGGAATAAATTTGGAGAATAAAATATATATATATATATATTATAATATATATGTATCGGTATTTCGGTATACCGAAAATACCAATTTTTTTTCAAATCCATACCGATACCGTTACCGAAATATTTGGTACGGCATCATACCATACCGAAAATTTCGGTATACCGAATTTTTCGGTATTTTCGGTAAACTTCGGTTCGATAAGCGCGGTATACCGATATTTTTTGTATTTTTCCCACCCCTATTTATAGCACAACAATTAGCTCTAAAGGAAGCGTAAAGTAGAATCTAGCACTTACACGAAGCACTACCTGAACAGAGAAACCAGATCTGCCCGTAAACGAACAACGACGCACCGTAGCTCCTTCACGTTCTTCTTCCAGCTTAACTCAAGCCTTCGAAAGTGGTCGTATTGGAAGCGCCTCAACAAGGGGAACTCAACGCTACCAATCTTGCTCCAGTCGGAGTCTTCTATCGCCGGCAATCGGAAAAGATAAGGTTCGGTGAACAGTAACTAGGGTATCGTGACAGAGTAAACTCACGGGAAAATATTCTAAGTGTGGGAAGTAATTGCGAGACCATAGTCAAAGTCCTCTATATATACAACTTAAATCTCCCCAAATCTGCTGAACAGTAGCCACAGACAACACAGGGCTTACAGCTGATACCAACTCAGATCTGAGTACTACTCCAGATCTGGACTCTTCGCCAAAAGAGCTTTGGACTCCTCCAAACAACGTCGCACAGAAGTCCACTCTCCCAATTGATACACGTCATCCCGCTAGCACCAAATCTGCTATAGCTAAACGGCGTCGCTTTGCTCCAAACCAGCACACTCAGATCTCTCGCATGCAGACCAGTCAAATCTGAAAGCCATGAACCGCACCGGTCTACACCAAACCACAAACCGGGCCGGTCTGCACAATACTAGCAACTTGCGCACCTCAAATCTGGTTTCTCCCAAACAACGTCGCTTCTCTATTCGCACAGGAAGTTCAACTAACGTACCCATAATGGCTTGCGACAACCAGATTTGACCACCAGCCTTGATTATCATCAACCAGCGCTAAAGCGGAAGTCACCAACCAGCACTTCTCAATTCCCAAATCTTGTTACTACCCCGCAGAACTCTCCAACCGTCCAGAGCTGCTTCCAATACACTTACATAGAGACCCGATTATGTTCACCAAGTATACCTGCTCAGAGCTGGCCCGTCCCAGATCTGCTCACGCTAGATCTGGTCTATACTAAACACGATTAATTAACTTAATCGTTCTACAAATCTTTCGGATCTCACAGGTCCGAGTTATTTTAATTCTGGACCGGTTATTTTAATTTTAAAGTCTAAGGTCCAATTTTAAGAATTTGGTCAAATGTTTTAAATTGAGTCAACCTTTTTAATTAATCTTGGACCTAATATTTATTTTAAGTTCTAAAGTCAAAATTGGAGTCTTTGGGATTTTAATTAAGTCAAAATTGGTCATGGGATTTTAATTTAGTCAAAATTGGTCTTTGGAGCTTTAATTAGTCAAAATTAGTTTTTGGAGTTTTTAAAGTCAAAATTGGAGTATTTTGGGAATTTTCAAAGGTTGAATTTTATGTTATGGGCCAAGTCATATATTAGGCCAAGTTCAATTTTAATCTAAGTCTAGGTTCTTTTAGGCTTAGAAATAGTGGGCCAGGTTCCTGAACCAGTCCTTGACCGGAGTAGAAAATATAGAAGCCCGTGAATATATATTTAATTATATATGTAGTATGTTATGTATGAAAATGTTTTAAAGAAAAAAATTAAATATATATTGACGGACTAAGCTTTTAAATTGCATGATTTTATGAAATGCACGCATCATGAATGTTTTATGAAACGATAAAGGCATGTTCTTTTAAAAGAAAACTCGAGGAATTGAAGTGACTTGTGGCAAGTTTACGATGGGAGCTAGCCGGGTAGCCGAGTCCGAGGATCCCCTGTTTTATTGTATTACGAGCCTATAGATCCATGTGATCATGACATGGTGAAGTAGCATAGGAGATGCTTGGGATCCCGAGGTAAGGTCGGGTGAACCGAACCGCCACATACATTGGTTCTTTCGACTGATCAGTCATACGTCCGCTCACATTTCACAGATACGACTCATACGTTTTATGTTACGTTACGTCATGCCTTATTATATATGTTATATGATTACGATACGTTACGACTTATGTTAAGAACCATATTTGAAGACCATCCATACATGCATGTTTTAACGTTATTTTATTACACGTATGTGCTTGCATGTGATTTTATTTATACGTACTTTGTTATTTAAAAGATAGAGCATGTTGAGCCTCTAGGCTCACTATTTAAATGGTGCAGGTGATGACCCTTTGGATTTCATCCCGACTGGCGGTGAGGACCTCTGAGCGTCCGCTGCAGCTGTACCCCGTGGCCGCATTGATGTTTTATCTTTGTACGTTTTTCAAATATTCATTTTAGCATGTTCATTTTCAGTGCTTTTACTCAGTCTGGTTTTTAGGTAGTATGGATGATTTAACGTTTTTAAAATATTGATATATTTGAGTTTAAAGTATTATTGAGAAAATGAGTTAAAAAGGGAACGAGCCATACTTTTTTAGTTTATCTATTCCGCACACGATTTAAAAAAAATTCTAGAGTCTGGTTCGTTTCAGTGGGTAACAGAGCGGTGATTCTGGTGGGGTACTAGCCTGCTGCATGGAGCTCGGAAGTCGCACTACCAGTCTGTGAGTTTTAGGTTTATGATTCATGTTTATGTTCGCATGCTGCATGTTTTATTCCTGCATGAGTTTGGCCTTAGACTTTTAATAGTTAGACGCTTAGTCATGCACTTAGATTTACGTGAAGGGTTTTTGCGTACCAGTATGCGTCCCCGTGGCCGCATTGATGTTTTATGAATCAAAACTTTAGGAAACCAATACTTCTCAAGAACATCTTTAACTCAACTGTGTTTGAAAAACGTCAAAAACATTTCTCAAACCTTTAAAACTCATACAAGTTGCTTGTTGCCTGAGCTGATCTTCCCTGAGCTGATACACTCTAAGCTGATCTTCTTCTTTGCTGGATTGTGCCCTTTACAACGTACTTATTTAGCTCGTAGCTAATCTGCTCCACCTCGTTTCTGATCTGCTACAGTTCGATTCTTCAACTTGCTGCTGATCTGAACAAGCTTGCTTCTGATCGGCTACAGTTTGCTTCTTCATCTCGCAGCTGATCTGAACCAGCTCGCTTCTGATCTTCTACAGTTCGCTTCTTCAGGTTGCAGCTCTCGTCTGATCTGATCTGTTACATCGCACTACTTCAGCTCGTAGCTCTAGTCTGATCTGATCTCTTACATCGCACTGCTTCAGCTCACGTCTGATCTGCTCCATCTTCGACCTGCGCACTTGATTAAATCATTAGAAACATAAGAACAGATTTTGTGTTTATCAAAACTAAGATCTGATCTGTTACATGGTAACAGATACAACAAGCTTGGATGTCGTCTGCTGGATCAGCTTGGGCATCCCCTACTAGATCAGCTTGGAAATCTTCTCACCCAAACTCGGGTCGTCTGCTGGATCAGCTTGGGCATCCCCTAATTTATCAGCATATCTGTACTAGCTCACAATACATGAACAACAAAAACTTGTAAGGTATTCTTCATATCTGATCTGCTTCTCTCTAATCTGTTGGCTATCCGTCTAAGCTGATCTGCTTCTTCTGTAGACCATCGCGAGATTTACCAGCTATGTGCACCATCTAAACTGGTTTGTTCGGTGCTGATCTTTGTCGTAAGCTGGATCAGCTTGGGCGTCCCATACTGGATCAGCTTGGACATCTTGTCACTCAAACTCGGCCCGTCTGCTGGATCAGCTTGGACGTCCCCTACTGGATCAGCATATCTGTACCAGCTCGCGTCTAATATATGAATAACTAAAACCTGTGGGTTGTTTGTCATATCTGATCTGCTTCTCTCTAATATGTGGGCTGTCTGTATAAGCTGATCTGCTACTTCTCCACACCATCACGAGCTGCTCCAGTATGCACACCATCTAAACTGGTTTCTTCGGGGCTGATCTTTCCCATAAGTTGGATCATCTTGGATGTCGTCTGCTGGATCAGCTTGGGTGTCCCCTACTGTATCAGCTTGGACATCTTCTCATCCAAACCCGATTCGTCTGCTGGATCATCTTGGACGTCCCCTACTGGATCAGTATATCAGTACCAACTCGCGACTAATACATGAACAACTCAAACCTGTAGATCAGCATATTTGTACGATCTCAACATTAACAAGAAAACCAGTATTCTTTTTTTCCAGACTGCTTCTTGAGAAAAAGAGCTGTATTTTTTACCATACTTTCATCGAGAAAATTACATTACTTGACCAACTCAAAACGTGTGATCTGTTTGTAGTAGTCACATATATATGTTGGAAAAAAAATAAATGGTTCAGATTGTCAGTCCTCATTCTAGAGCCAAACTATTAAGCAACCATGGCGACCTGGAGTTAAATGAAGGGAGAAGGATACTTCAAAGCATGATGTGGCAGAAGAAAAAAAAGAGAAGCTAAAAGAATAAAAACCGTTTGATATGTTAAGTAGCCACAACGTTCCAGTAATCTGGAAAAAGTGAAAATATACCTTGGGTTACCGGCAACGGCAGTGACGGAGACGTGCGACGGAAAAACCTTCGGTTTACTGCGGCGGTGACGGAGACGTGATGAATGGTGTGGAGAGTATGCCAAATTTTGGGACCCGATCTGTAAAAATGGGAGGGAGAAGGATGTTTCCCCAAGAAGCTTGTTTGAGTTTGCATGAAAAAAAAAATAAATAAAATGCCACGTCAGCACGTCGCTCACTAGGCGTTCAGCAAAGGTGCGCGGCATATCAAAACTTATATGTATATATAAAAATGTTATGAATAGTTATTATTTAGGTTTTGAAGGTTTTTTAGTCATTTAAAATATATATATATATATATATATATATATATTATAAATCATAAAAAATAGAGAGATGAATAGAGAATGAGTAGAGACAATGCAGAGAGAATTCATAGAGTCAATACTCAGGTGCAATTTTTATTGAACTTAGTGTCCCTATTTATAGAGGAGAATATAATAATACGAATCTTGGAGATATTATCTTTACCTATTTATCTTGATCACAAATATTTCAAATCTATCTAGATAATAATAATCATGTATTATTATATTATTTCATAACACTCCTCTTATATGATTATTTGTGCAGCAACCGATTTGTCAAAATCTTCATTTGCATGATGGATGCTTGGATAATTTATCGGGACTCATGTGTTGCCTCATTAAAACCTTGACAGGAAAACCCTAGGGAAAAACCTGACCGGAGTAAAAAGAGTACAACAATCTTTATTTGATTGTATTCTCGATTATTGATGTGTCTCATTAAAACCTTATTAGAAAAAACTCAGTGGGACAAAATCCTAATGAAGGAAAAAGAGTACGACATTCTTGTTGCTGCTTAACTGCCTCATTAAAAACTTTTTCATGAAAACCACATGGGAAAAACATGAATAAGGGAAAAAGAGTATTGTTGGGATTAACTCCTCCTATTGCAACCATCACTTGTAATCTTTAAGCAGCCACTTTCCGATCTTGTATGCTAATTCATCAAAAATTGATGTACATGAAAACTTTCCAACAAGATCGATCAAAATATCTTCTTTTTTGGCTAATATATTTACGTATATTAATGATCTCATAGCGTACTTTTGAGATATGATGATTGCATGAATTTTGTATACCAGTACTTTTAAATCAAATACTTTTTTTTCATCTTCACGGTCGTGAGATATTTCATGCTTCAAATCTTTCTAGAATATTCTATATATCATAAATCATTGTCAAGTCAACAAACTCATGACAAGTACAAAAACTTTTCTGGTATTTCACTTCGAGTATTTTGTGAAACTTTGCTATAGCTTCTCATTCAATATGATTTGTCAATCATTCATTATTGACAACATCTAGAAATATAGGTCTTGACACTCTATAATTGCATAATTTCAAAACCATACTTAGAACAATGAAGTGTCGATAATCATATCATTTCGATCACAAATATGAGATAAAAAAAATCATTTGTTGAATATCTCTTTGACTATACTTGTTATTCTTAATGAATAACACGATCCAAATTGGATTGATTGAATTATTAGTCGATCATGCTTATAGCGTCTTTTCACATTTACTTGCAAGTAATATAAGGTCCTGCAGGACATCGCTTTATTTTAGAAGGACCGGGCTTCATTATTTTGTGATCTTTGAATATTCACAATTTTTTCTTTTAAGGGGGTATTCGTCGTTTCAGAAAACTGTATATATTTTTCAACTTGAACATCAATGAAGCTAAATATTATTAGCAATCTTATACACAATCTCAAAAATTATGATTTTGAGAATCACACTATGAACTTCTTGTTCATATTATAATATTTGAGACCGAATAAATATATTCTCATAAATTACTTTTAGCTTCTATTTTTCTTCCCCTCAATGTTGGAAATATTATTTAAAATGAGAAGCTGCGTCATAAAATCTCCTTGATATCCAAACTATTTCCAACATTGCATTCTCTTAAAGAGATTCATTATAGTGCGTTTGTCTCACAATCAAGTCAAAATTCAATAAGATGATATAATTCATCATAATCATTTGGCATAATATGTACAATATATGCGACAGATATCCTCAAAATATGACGCATTTTATTCCCAAAGTTAATGTCTTCAAGAGTTGATTGGAGGCAACTAAATCAACTTAGTCATAATAAATATTTTATAAATTGATATGCATATCATTTATTTAATCAAGCTTGTCTTGATTACATATTCTGCAAATTTATCTCAATACATATTCCGCAAACAACAAGTTGCGTTCATGGGCCCACATTTATCATCAATTACTAATTCCAGATAATATGAGGATTTCTACCAATTTAGCTTGTGATAGTGCTATAAAATTTGATAAGTCATTATCAAACTTCATAAAATATTCTGGATCTTTAACACAAAAATATCCATATTTATTGATCCATTAGCTTTGGACTTCCTCATTCACATATTTGGGCACTATCAATAGTTATTCAACTATTTGTATAATTTGGATGCTCAAGTCAATATATTATGCCAAACTATGAAATCATTTCTATCTATGCTACTTTTATTGGAACAAAATATTGCTTTATAATACCAATAATCTTTTGGTTTATTGTGCATCTTTTTTTCTTAAGTCAAATTTATATTTACTCCTTTGGAATACTGTGGCTCTTCTAGAGCAATTGATTTGTACCAACGCATACATCAAATCTGTGAGGAATAGATTTTAGATTTGTGATTAATCGATTTGATTTGGGATTAGTCGCGTGAATTTTGAGGGTTTTGCGAGAGAAATCTGATTCCAGTGGAATTCAGGCGTTAGTGTTTAGCTGTAGCGCTATTTGGTGAAGTCTGATCAGTCGTTGATGGCGCGGGAGTAATATGCCGTCGTTTCGTGAAAATCAAACGTAGCGCTAATGCAAGAAAATCAGACTAGCGCATTTCAGATGTCAACGCAAGTCAATGGTACTATAGCGAGTCAATAATGCGTCGTCGTTTTGCTATTCAGTAGTAGCGCTTGAAGAGGAATCTGCTGGCAGCTGAGGCGCGGATGCGAGGATTAACGAGAAAACGACACGTGTTGGACAACCTTAGTGTTGACTGCTGATTGTAGCGCTACCAGCTGTTGGTTTGAGGAACCAGTCGTTGATGTGAGACGACGTCGTTTTGATAAGTTGAAATGCAGCATTTTGGGTGCAACGCTTTTGATCAGCTGTTGGCAGCAAAGGTGACGTGTTCTTGATACGTCGTCGTTTGAATTGTTTAGAGCGACCAGACGTTGGTTTGATCAGCTGTTGGCAGCGAGGATGACGTATCCCTGATGCGACGTCGTTTTGTGTAGTTACGCTTTGAGTTAATAAGCGTATTTCATCTGTTGGTTGTTTCGAAAGGAATCTGTCGTCAGCTGTTGGAGCGTTGCGGCGTCGTTTGATTTAGTTTGAACGGTGTCGTTTTGATGTTCCTTTGTTAATGCAACGTCTGATGGTTGCTGCTGGTTTTGTTGAGAGGAAAAGCTGGATTCTGTTGTAAGATTCCTACTGTATCGACGTCTGATAGATTGAATCAGCAACTGTTGATTGGAGTTATATAGATAACTGTTGATCGACACTTAGAATTATTCTGAACCCGATAATTCTTATCTCCAACTTCAAACCCTCGTTTTAGCTACTGTTCACCGAACGTTTCTTCCCTAGATTTCTGTCGATTCCAGCCTTTGTTTTCGATGTTTTTGGTGGTGCTAGATTCCTTGTGAGTTGCTCTGTCGATTGCTACTCATTAGAGGTTGTGGAACGACTTGTGGAAGTGAGCGTGAAGCTGCTGGTGTAAAAGGATTTCTGGAGAAATCTGATTGAGCGTTCTTTGATTGTTGTACGCTTTTGGGTACGTGATTCCTTGCCAATTTAAGCCTCGTTTAAGAGTTGAGTAGTACTCTGTAGGATTTGGTAGCTGAGTTATGCTACTGGACCTTAGAACCTTAGCTGTTGAGTTCGAATTTAACTGAATTGTTAGATACCAGGTACATATTTTCAGTTCCAGGGAGTCTCTGCCGTGTTTGCCGAGCCAGGAGGGATCTGGTTGCCTAGGCCGTGAGTTGCAGCGACTTTTGAGAAATCTGTTGAGGTATTTGAGGCTTGAAGGTATGAATTGATCGGATTTAATAGCTTTGAGCGTGGACATGGCTGTGATTGATGTTATGAAATATGCTGATGTGATTCTGTGCTTTTACGTGATACAGTTTGTTGAATTGTTTGAGTTGTACATTCTGTTTTCACGTATTGAATTGTATGCATTGAGAAATAGATATTGATTTGGCATACATGCATACATCTTGAGCCTGATTGATAGATTGATTGATGACCTGATTGAGAGCCACGTTGTGACTGGCCGACAGATGTGTCGTGCCTGAAAAGTCCAACGCTATCATCGGAGTGGTGACTGCCGGATTCGAGAGTCTACCACCGAGCTGTGATGGGCTGACGGGCTCTGAAGATCACGGACCGATGATTTCCCCGGTTGATACACCATGCGTGGTATAGAGGCTCGATTGAGATGATTTGCCAGTTGATACACTGGTCTAGCTATCCGATCCTTGATAGCCCTCATGCATTTCATAGCATTGATTATAGCATGTTGCATGATTAGCTGTTTTGATAGCTCTTCGTATTGAGGCTTGACCTCGTATTTCTTTTCCTGATTTTGTGTTGTCTGGGTCTGTGTTACCCATTTGCAGGATCTTCAGGTAACCAAGCTGAACCGAGTGGAGTGCCAGCTGGTCGATCCCCGTTTCCTTGAGTCCCAGTTTATTTTATGATATGTATTAAACTGGGGGATGCCCCGTGTTTTATTGTATTGGGGATCTGTATTTGATTTGAGATTTGATGCTACCTGTTTTATATGAGTTTGAGTCAACTCGTATTTTGATTATGAATATTTTGAATTATGATTTTGAGTTAAGGCCCAAATGATTTCGAAAAATTTTTAAGCCCTATTTTATGCTTCCGCTATTATGTGCTTATTTGTGCTGTAATCTTGAGTGATTAGCACAGGGCCTGACTTTTTTTGGTATCAGAGCTTAAACTGGGATAAGCTCGATTTTCCTTTGATCACACTCGAGTCTAGGCACAGAGTTTTGATTTGATTTTTAGTGACTCTGTGACTTATGTGATCTTTTATCTGTCTATGTGATATATCTGCTGTGAGATCTTACTTCTAGACTTGTTTAGATGCCGCCGAGGATAGGAAGAGGTAGGACGACTAGACGTACCGAGGAGGAGTCTAGGTCAGGTAGCGATGATGATGTTCATCAGGTTGAGAACGTTACTAGACAGATAGGCGAGATGGAGTTGGTTTTAGCTAGGTTTCAGCGGACTAACCCTCCAACGTTTTCTGCAGCCGAGGGTGGTGCGATGGTTGAGGCTTGGTTAGTTCAGATGGAGGAATTGTTTGATACTTTGGAGTACGCTCCCGAGACGAGACTGAAGCTGGCGATGTTGCAGCTGAGAGACAACGCACAGCGCTAGTGGAGGGAGTACGCTCCCGAGACGAGACTGAAGCTGGCGATGTTGCAGCTGAGAGACAACGCACAGCGCTAGTGGAGAGGTACTTCTCATATTCTTCGTGATAGTGGGGCTGTGATCACTTGGGAGAGCTTCTGTGAGGCGTTTCGATAGGAGTATACCCCGGAGTCCTTCTATAACAGTCGCGAGCGAGAGTTCGACAACCTGAAGCAGGGTAGCTTACGAGTGGCTGAGTATGCCCGACAGTTTTCTGCTCTTTTGATCTATGTGCCACATGTAGCCAACCAGGAGAGGACGAAGAGGAACAAATTTCTAAAAGGCTTGAGGCCTGATCTGTATTGGATGGTCTTGTCTGGTTCACCTGCGACCTTCATAGAGGCAGTGAACCGAGCAGTGGATATTGAGGAGAGTTTGTTGGAGGTAGAGGCTCCGACTCAGCTGACTACTAGACGCACATATCATCCTGTGCAAGATGCATCGCAATCTGTCCATTCTCCTCAAGGGTCGCAGCAGCAGTAGAATCACCAAAGGTTTCGACCTCGAGGGAAACAGTTCAAGAAGAAGGCGAATTCTAGTTCCTCAGTTTCTGCGAGTTCTGGTTCTAGCAGTGGTTCTGGCAGTGGTTCAGGCAGCATGTCTTGTGGACAGTGCGGAGGAAGGCATCCGACTTTGTAGTGTTGTGGAGTTTAGGGGTTTTGTCATAACTGTGGACAGACCGGACATTTTCAGAGAGTATGTCCTTTGTTGAGGGGTCAGTCTTAAGTTCCTTCGCAGCAGGGATCAGCTGGTGGTTCTTCTCAGAGACAGCAGTTTCCTGCCCCTACTCAGCGATATGGATTCCAACCCCGTGAGCCTTCTAGGTTTGGAACACCTTCGAGACCTCAGTTTCAGATTCCACAGCAGGCCCAGGCGAACGCTTTGACGAGAGAGCAGGCTGAGGAGACACCTGCCATAGTGATCGCAGGTACATGCTCTATTTTCGATTATCCTGTGAGAGTTCTATTCGACACTGGTGCATCACACTCTTTTATTTCTGAGTTGTTTGTGTGTGAGCATGGGTTGAGTTTTCCCCATTGTGTGATGTTGTTTCCGTGTCGACCCCTGCTGGTGTGAGTCTGTGGTCCCATGAAGTGGTGTTGGATTGTGTGCTTCGATTTGATGAGCATATGTTGGTGTCCAATCTGATTGTTTTGGGAATCAGAGATTTTGATTGTATCTTGGGAATGGATGTATTGTCTAGCTATAAGGCTACTGTTGACTGCTTTCATGGTGTGGTGAGATTTCGCCCTGACTCGGGTGAGAAGTGGGAGTTCTACGATGCTGAGTCACGCTCGAAGATTCCACCGGTGTCCGCCATGGAGATGTTTAGCCTGCTATCGCTGTATAATGATGGATTCATCATTTATGCTCTTGACGTTTCCCAAGAGCCACGATTGGAGTTGAGCGACATTCCGATCGTTCGAGAGTTTCCCGATGTGTTCCCGGATGAGATTCCTGGATTCCATCCAAGACATGAGATCGAATTTAGCATCGAGTTGGTGCCCGGTACCGTCCCGATTTCTAGAGCTCCGTATCGGTTGGCGCCCACAGAGTTGAAAGAGCTGAAGGATCAGTTGAGAGATCTCATGGAGAAAGGCTTCATCAGACCGAGTATGTTGCCTTGGGGAGCTCCGATTCTTTTTGTGAAGAAGAAAGATGGGTCTATGAGGATGTGCGTGGATTTCCAACAGTTGAATAAGGCGACGGTGAAGAACAAGTATCCTTTGCCAAGGATTGATGACTTGTTCGATCAGTTGCAAGGATCGATCGTATACTCGAAGATTGATTTGTGCTCTGGTTATCACCAGTTGCGGATTATAGACGCTGATGTGGCAAAGACAGCTTTTCGGACTCGATATGGACATTATGAGTTTCTGGTCATGCCGTTTGGGTTGACGAATGCCCCAGCTGTTTTCATGGATTTGATGAATCGCGTCTTTAGAGAGTATATCGATCGGTTCATGATCGTATTTATAGATGATATCCTAGTGTATTCGAGGAGCATGAGATAGCATAAGGAGCACCTTAGATTGGTGTTGCAAAGGTTGAGAGACTCGCAATTGTACGCCAAGTTCAGCAAGTGCGAATTTTGGCTTGATCGAATTATCTTTTTGGGTCATGTGATTTCAGCGCAAGGGATTTCGGTGGATCCGAGTAAGGTCGAAGCAGTTCTTAACTGGGAGAGACCTATGAATTTTTCCAAGATCCGCAGCTTCTTGGGATTGGCTGGCTATTACAGGCGTTTTATCGAGAATTTCTTCGATAGCCAGGCCGATGACTCAATTGACTCCGAAGGATCGAAAGTTCGTTTGGACTGACGAATGCGAGTACAGCTTTCAGACGTTGAAGGATAAGTTGACTATTGGTCCTGTTTTGGCTCTACCGTATGGATCCGGAGGATTCGTTGTGTGCTCCGATGCTTCTCTCAATGGTTTGGGATGTGTTTTGATGCAGAACGGGTACGTAATTGCCTATGCGTCTCGACAGTTGAAGCCTCACGAGACGAGGTACCCTGTTCACGATTTGGAGTTGGCTGCGATAGTGTTTGCCTTGAAGATGTGGCGACATTATCTGTATGGTGAAGAATTTGTGGTATACACCGACCACAAGAGCCTGAAATATATCTTCACGCAGTCAGACTTGAATATGAGGCAATGACGATGGATGAAATTGCTCAAGGACTTTAACTGTGACATTCAGTATCAGCCTGGGCGGATGAACTCGGTTGCCGATGCATTGAGTAGAAGACCCAGCCTGCGATGCTTTCGTTTTTGAATGCCTCAAAAGTCTATGAGCAGTTGAGTACTTCTGGTTGGCGATTCCAGCCGGGTGATCAGCACTTTATGGTTTCTTCGATTCAAGTAGAACCGCAGATTGTGAGTGACATCAGGGAGGCGCAGAGGACTGATCCATATGTTCATGAGTTGAATATTAAAGCCCGAAGTGGTCAGTCTGATGATCCAGCCTGCGATGCTTTCGTTTTTGAATGCCTCAAAAGTCTATGAGCAGTTGAGTACTTCTGGTTGGCGATTCCAGCCGGGTGATCAGCACTTTATGGTTTCTTCGATTCAAGTAGAACCGCAGATTGTGAGTGACATCAGGGAGGCGCAGAGGACTGATCCATATGTTCATGAGTTGAATATTAAAGCCCGAAGTGGTCAGTCTGATGATTTCTCTGTTACTTCCGATGGATGTCTGAGATTCAGAGGAATATTGGTGGTTCCGAACTTGATCGATTTGAAGGAGACCATTCTGAACGATGCGCATTGTAGCCGGTATAGTGTGCATCCGGGCGAGAGAAAGATGTATCATGCCTTGAAATCTCACTACTGGTGGGCAGGTATGAAGAGCGACATCTCTGGTTTTGTTGCTAGATGTCTTAATTGCCAGCAGGTCAAGACAGAGAGAATGAAACCTGGTGGATTGCTACAGAGTTTGGAGGTGCCCCAATGGAATTGGGAGCACACGCCATGGATTTTGTGACTCATCTACCTCGATCGAGTAGGGGATGTGATGCGATTTGGGTGGTAATTGATAGACTTTCGAAGTCAGCCCATTTCATTCCCTATGATGTGAGGTGCTTGATGAAGAAAATGGCGAAACTGTACATCGACCATGTGGTTAGATTGCATGGAGTTTCTGTTTTGATAGTGTCTGATAGAGATCCAAGGTTCACATCTCATTTTTGGAAGAGTTTGCAAGCAGCGATGGGTTCGAGATTGGCTATGAGCACAACCTATCACCCACAGACAGATGGTCAGTCGGAGCGGACCATTCAGACTTTAGAGGATATGCTGCGTGCAGTTGTGATGGATTTCAGTGGTGTCTGGAAAGATTCCTTGTCCTTGGTTGAGTTTTCGTATAACAACAGCTACCAGGTGACTATCGGGATGGATCCATTTGAGGCGTTGTATGGTCGTAAGTGCAGATCTCCGATTTGTTGGGAATAAGTTGGCGAGAAACAGCTTTCTACCCCTGAATTTGTGCAGCATATGAAAGATCAGATTGATTTGATTCGAAGTAGAATGAAGGCTGCACAAGATATATTTACCAGCTATGCTAACCGAAGACGTTGATCGTTAGAGTTTGAGGTTGGCGATCGTGTGTTTCTTAAAATTTCTCCTTTCAAGAGCGTGATGAGGTTTAGATTTAAAGGCAAATTAGCTCCTAGATTCGTTGGTCCCTTTGAGATTGTTGAGCGGATTGGACAATTGGCTTATCGATTGAAGCTGCCTGATGAGTTAGCAGCTATACATGACGTTTTTCATGTGTCAATGTTGAGAAAATATGAGCCAGATCCATCCCATGTGTTGAGAACCGATGAAGTTGAGCTGGATTCCGCCTTGAGTTATGTTGAATATCCAGTGCAGATTCTGGATAGGAAGGAGAAACAATTGAGGAACAAGATAATTCCGTTGGTGATGGTCCAATGGAGCAAGCATGGCCGAGAAAAGCAACCTGGGAGGTTGAGGAGAAGATGAGACAGGATTGGCCTCATCTGTTTGAGCACTGATAGTGTAGATTCCAGGTAATTTCTAAGCTTTGATTTGAGCTTGCTTAGATGATTGTGTTTGATTATGATGTTTGATTGAACTTTCCCTGAGTTTGTCTTTGATTTCGAGGACGAAATCCCTTAAGGTGTGGAGAATGTGAGGAATCAGATTTTAGATTTGTATTAATCGATTTGATTTGGGAATATTCGCGTGAATTTTGAGGGTTTTGCAAGAGAAATCTGATTCCAGTGGAATTCAGGCGTTAGTGTTCAGCTGTAGTGCTAGTTGGTGAAGTCTGATCAGTCGTTGATGGCGCGGGAGTAATACGCCGTCGTTTCGTGAAAATCAGACTTAGCGCTAATGCAAGGAAATCAGATGTAGCGCATTTCAGACCTCAACGCAAGTCAACGGTACTGTAGCGAGTGAATAATGCATCGTCGTTTTGCTATTCAGTAGTAGCGCTTGAAGAGGAATCTGCTGGCAGCTGAGGCGCGGGTGCGAGGATTAACGAGAAAACAACCCGTGTTGGTCAACCTTTTAGTGTTGACTGCTGATTGTAGCGCTACCAGCTGTTGGTTTGAGGAACCAGTCGTTGATGTGAGACGACGTCGTTTTGATAAGTTGAAACGCAACATTTTGGGTGCAACGCTTTTGATCAGCTGTTGGCCCCAAAGGTGACATGTTCTTGATACGTCGTCGCTTGAATTGTTTAGAGCGACCAGACGTTGGTTTGATCAGCTGTTGGCAGTGAGATTGACGTATCCCTGATGCGACGTCGTTTTGTGTAGTTACGCTTTGAGTTAATAAGCGTATTTCAGCTGTTGGTTGTTTCGAAACGAATCTGTCGTCAGCTGTTGGAGCGTTGCGGCGTCGTTTTATTTAGTTGGAATGGTGTTGTTTTGATGTTCCTTTGTGAATGCAACATCTGATGGTTGCTGCTGGTTTTGTTGAGAGGAAAAGCTGGTTTCTGTTGTAAGATTCCTACTATATCGACGTCTGATAGATTGAATCAGCAGCTGTTGATTGGAGTTATATAGATAAGTGTTGATCGACACTTAGAATTATTCTGAACCCGATAATTCTTATCTCCAACTTCAAACCCTCGTTTTATCTACTGTTCACCGAACGTTTCTTCCCTAGATTTCTGTCGATTCCAGCCTTTGTTTTCGATGAATTTGATGGTGCTGGATTCCTTGTGAGTTGCTCTGTCGATTGCTACTCATTAGAGGTTGTGGAACGACTTGTGGAAGTGAACGTGAAGCTGCTGGTGTACGAGCATTCCTGGAGAAATCTGATTGAGCGTTCTTTGATTGTTGTACGCTTTTGGGTAAGTGATTCCTTGCCAATTTAAGCCTCGTTTAAGAGTTGAGTAGTACTCTGTAGGAATTGGTAGCTGAGTTATGCTACTGGACCTTAGAACCTTAGCTGTTGAGTTCGAATTTAACTGAATTGTTAGATACCTGGTACAGATTTTCAGTTCCAGGGAGTCTCTGTCGTGTTTGCTGAGCCAGGAGGGATCTGGTTGCCTAGGCCGTGAGTTGCAGCGACTTGTGAGAACTCTGTTGAGTTATTTGAGGCTTGAAGGTACAAATTGAGCAGATTTAACAGCTTTGAGCATGGACATGGCTGTGATTGATGTTATGAAATCTGCTGATGTGATTCTGTGATTTACGTGACTCAGTTTGTTAAATTGTTTGAGTGTACATTCTGTTTTCACGTATGGAATTGTATGCATTGAGAATTGAATATTGATTTGGCATACATGCATACATCTTGAGCCTGATTGACAGATTGATTGATGACCTGATTGATAGCCACGTTGTGACTGGTCGACAGACGTGTCGTTCTTGAAAAGTCCAACTCTATCATCGGAGTGGTGACTGCCGGATTCGAGCGTCTACCACCAAGCTGTGATGGGCTGACGGGCTCTGAAGATCACGGACCGATGATTTCCCCGATTGATACACCGTGCGTGGTATAGAGGCTCGACTGAGATGAATACATGCATACATCTTGAGCCTGATTGACAGATTGATTGATGACCTGATTGATAGCCACGTTGTGACTGGTCGACAGACGTGTCGTTCTTGAAAAGTCCAACTCTATCATCGGAGTGGTGACTGCCGGATTCGAGCGTCTACCACCAAGCTGTGATGGGCTGACGGGCTCTGAAGATCACGGACCGATGATTTCCCCGATTGATACACCGTGCGTGGTATAGAGGCTCGACTGAGATGATTTGCCAGTTGATACACTGGTCTAGCTATGCGATCCTTGATAGCCCTCATGCATTTCATAGCATTGATTATAGCATGTTGCATGATTAGCTGTTTTGATAGCTCTTTCGTAATGAGGCTTGACCTCGTATTTCTTTTCCTGCTTTTGTGTTGTCTGGGTTTGTGTTACCCATTTGCAGGATCTTCAGGTAACCAAGCTGGACCGAGTGGAGTGCCAGCTGGTCGATCCCCGTTTCTTTGAGTCCCAGTTTATTTTATGATATGTGTTAAACCGGGGGATGCCCCGTGTTTTATTGTATTGGGGATCTGTATTTGATTTGAGATTTGATGCTACCTGTTTTATAAGAGTTTGAGTCAACTCGTATTTTGATTATGAATATTTTGAATTATGATTTTGAGTTCATGCCCAAATGATTACGAAAAATTTTTAAGCCCTATTTTATGCTTCCGCTATTATGTGATTATTTGTGCTGTAATCTTGAGTTATTAGCACGGGGCCTGACAAAATCAATATTCTCATTGGATTCAAAAATCCATATATGTCAATTTTTATCACTATTTATCATTTCAAGCACATAATATTCTTCCATCGACAATCATTCGATCTCTAGATCATTAACACATTCCATCAGCTTACGATGAAAGTATACTTTGGGTAGACATCAATGGTCTCCACACACTTTTGTCGTGCTTGATAAAATCAATTAAATCGTGAATGTACGTACGGTACAATTTTTTTATATAGTGATATGAGAAATCGATGTACATTGTGAGGACCGTAATTAGCCGAGATAATTAATGGTCTAATCCGCCCGGATTACTGGATAGCTAATCGGTATAGATCAGCTTAGGGAGCATCTTTTAAGAAGGAACAACTCGTACATGAGCTGGTTCTAGAGTTGGTGCTAAGCTGATAGAAGAAGTTGTTACTGTGGACCAAATTAGGCGCAAGCTGCTATGTAAGGACTGTGCTAAGTCCGTGAGCTGTTAGAAGCTTAGGAGTATCGTATAGCAGGGAACAACAGGCGTGATATATTCTAGGATTGTGAGCTGTTACAGGTTTATGCGATGTGATCTGTGATCTTAGAGAACAGCTTTGGGCATTGTAAGCTGTTTAGAGTATCCTAAGCTAATAGATAGGATGCATGCTGATCTGAGTTCCTCTAAGCGGAGTAGTGTGAACTTCTAAACAGTGATGCTAGTGCAATCTGATCAGTTTTGGTGTGATCTGGTCTGCTGGTGTGACCTATGCCACTGTGCGTGACAACAAGATGTTTCACAGAAGCAGTGTATTAGCAACAGCTTGGAGGTGAACAACTCAGAGATTTCCCTTGTGAGTGTAAGCTGAATTCAGCTTAGAGATGTTCTGGGTGCTCTGAGCTGAGGGACCAGATTACGGGTGTTGTACTGGTGTGTGAAATCAGTTTGGACGCAAGATGGTGATGACGCATATTTGGATGAAACCTATTAGTGAGGGTCAGTTCTGGTGAGAACTGATTGTTTTCCTGGGCTTGAGTAATGCGCGAGAGCTGTTAGCACACGAGAGCTGATCAGGGTTCAGAGTTGAGGCCTGAGCTGATAGTTGGTCATGGTACAAAGAAATCCAAATTCAGATTAGGGACTTGTTTGATGTCTCGGGCTGAGTGGATAGATCACGAGTAGTGCCTGAGCTGTTAGGAGTTATCAGCCTGGTCATAACCCAATAGTTGCGCGTGTCAGGCCTCGTGCACAAACACAGAGTTAAACCACGCAAACACTAGCGAAATCAATAGAAATAGTGTCTAAAATTTTTCTTTGGACTGACTGAAAGATTACATAATTTAAAATAGTACAATACTCAAAATATCCCAGTTAATTTAAAATAACTCAGTACAACAGTACAGCATTCAACAGATACAGGAACTACAGAAAACAACTGAATACAATAATGCACAGGGCATCCCCCGGTTAACAGTGCTTATACATATATGCTATACGCTAACTAGGACACTCTAAGCACCTCCTAGGGCACCTCCAGCTGAGTCTACTCCACGACCAGCATAGTAACCATGATAACCTGAAAACACACACAGGCAAACAAATACCAGCCCCAGAGGGACATGGGGTCAAACCCCAGTATGGAGAGCAGCATAAAACAGCTAACGGCAAGCAATAAGTAATATGCAAATGCTATGCATGAGAACAAGGATACAACCAAAACACAGGGAGCCACGGAATCTCAAAGATGATCAAGAATAGATACAATTGAACATCAGTACAACAATCAACAGTGGCCACGGAGTGTGTGAGTATATGGGAGCTACCCACTCGTCTCAACACACGGCACCAGATGCAACACATAGCTCAACCCACTGTTGCCCAACTCATGAGATGTGGGAGCTACCCACTCTGCTCATAGTGGCTAACATATCCCATCAGGGAGATGAGGTACGGGAGTTACCTGCTCGCCTTAACAACATCCAGTTACGCACAGAACAAAGATACAAGGCACGGCTACAAGAGATCTGAGCTCAAGAGATAATGCGTGTATGCAACAGATGCAATGGTCAACACAGAAACATATATATTACACAAAGCATACACAACAGCAAGCATAATCACCCATGCTCAATCCAAAGATGTAAAACAAGCTCACATCCGTACCTCAAGTCTTCTGCGCTACAATTACTACAACAGGGTCCCGAGCAATACAAATATCACACCTGTTAAGCCAAATACAGATACTAACTCAGGGACAGTAACACAGAAACCACGAATTGGGAGCTACAAGCTCAACCCAAGTCTGTCCTACCCTTCTAACACAAACAGAGAGCTCTAAACAAACACAAGGTAGGGTCTGAACACTTACCCCAACAAGCTAGGATGGAGCGCTAACAGACTACACAAGGGAGATGTCTTCGCACACCTCACCAGCTTCAAGCAAGCGTTCAAAATCAGTATCCAACGAAGCGTCTCAGCAAGAGGAGTCCAGCGCTACCACTCTTACTTCAATCAGAACTGTCTACCGTCGGCAATCAAAGAAGATAAGGTTCGGTGAACAGTAACTAGGGTATCGCGACAGAGTTATCTTCGGGAAATATTCTAAGTGTTGGGGAACAATACAAAGCGACGAAGACCAAGTCCTCTTATATACTCAAATCTGCTCAAGACCGCTGAACAGATCTCACCGAAAACTTAAGATACAAAGCTGATATTCCCGCTCGAATCCAGATCTCGCAACAGATCTCACTCTACGCCCAGAACAGATCCCGTCCTAGACAAACGACGTCGCACAAGTCCAATATCGCAACAGGACACTTCACCCGCTACTCAGATCTGAATCGCAAGCGCAAGAGGAACCTGAAACCCAAAACGGCGTCGCTCCCTACACATTCAGATCTCTATCGAATCTAAAGACCAACGCTGCTCACTACTGATTCTCGCCCACTAAACCAAAACTCTGCCGTTCCAACTAATCCAAACGACGTAGTTTAGCAACTCGCTACCAAACAAGCTAGCGTACTCTCCTCTGTTCAGCGACAACAGATCCCATCACCACTGCTGAACGCGAATCACTCAGCGATGACCAACACTCGCATCTGAACATATCCCGCAACAAAACTCTAACTCTCTAGATCTGTTCCGAGGACTTACAAAACCCGATAGCTTCTCCAAGCATATCGACTCAAAGCTGGACACCCAGATTCATTCGCTCAAATCTGAATCCAATAAAACCCGATTAATTAACTGAATTAATCCTTCTAAACTTTCGGGTCTCACATCTCTTCCCCATTAAAAACAGGATTTCGTCCTCGAAACCAATCAACTCCAAATCAAGAGTTCAAGATAACTGGGGAACAAACATAAGAAAACATCTACTAGTAAATAACAAAGAACAACCAACTACTTGAATCTGATACAACACTCACTCAAAAAGATGCGGCCACTCACGCTGCATCTTCTCTTCCAGTTCCCAAGTAGCTTCCTCGCTACCATGTTTGCTTCACTGGACCATCACTAAAGGAATGGCCTTATTCCTCAGCAGTTTCTCTTTTCTATCCAAGATCTGCAAGGGATACTCAACATAACTCAAAGTTCTGTCTAGATCCACCTCATCAGTTCTCAACACATGCGAGGGATCTGGCTCATACTTCCTCAACATCGAAACATGAAACACATCATGTAAGGAAGACAAATCTGGTGGCAACAGCAAACGATAAGCGAAAGGGTCAATCCTCTCAGCTATCTCATAGGGTCCAACATAACGAGGAGCTAACTTTCCCTTGAGACCAAATTTCATAACACTGTGGAAAGGAGAAACCTTAAGGAAAACTAGATCACCAACCTCAAATTCTAAAGACCTACACCTCTTATTCGCATAACTAGCTTGGCGATCTTGTGCCGCTTTTATTCGCTGGTGAATCAAATCCACCTGATCTCTCATCTGCTGCACAAACTCTGGAGAAGGCAACTGCTTCTCCCCCACTTCTTCTCAACATACTGGCGATCTTCACTTCCTACCATACAAAGCCTCAAATGGTGACATGCCAATCGTAACCTGATAGCTGTTAATGTAGGAAAACTCAACCAAAGACAACGAGTCTTGCCAGCTACCACTAAAATCCATCACCACAGCTCTCAACATATCCTCTAAAATCTGGATAGTTCTCTCAGATTGTCCATCTGTCTGGGGTTGATACGTTGTACTCATCGCCAATCTGGTACCCAAAGATGTTTGCAAACTCTTCCAAAACCTGGAAGTAAACCTCAGATCACGATCTGAGACAATCGAAACTGGTACACCATGCAATCTCACCACGAAATCTACGTACATCTTCGCCATCTTCTTCAAAGAATAGGTCATGCTATAGGGAATCAAGTGCGCAGACTTCGACAATCTGTCTATCACAACCCAAACCGCATCACAACCTCTGCTGGAACGAGGTAAATGCGTCACAAAATCCATAACTATGTGCTCCCAATTCCATTGGGGCACCTCTAAGCTTTGCAACAAACCATTAGGTCTCATCCTCTCAGCCTTGACTTGCCCACCAGCAATGCTGCTTCAAGGCATAATACATCTTCCTTGCACCAGGATGGACACTGTATCTACTGCAGTGCGCTTCTCGCAAGATCTCCTCCTTCAGGTCAATCAGATTTGGCACAACCAGCCTGCCACGAAACCTCAAACACCCATCTAAAGAAACAGAGTAGTCCTCCAATTGACCAGATCTCACCTTAAGCTTCAACTCATGGATGGATGGATCAGTCTTCTGAGCTTCTCTAATGCTAGCAACAATCTGTGGCTCAACTTGAAAAGAAGACACCACAACATAATCCTAAGCTGGGTAAAATCGCCAACCAGTAGTGCTTAGATGCTCATGGACCTTCGAAATCTGCATCGAAGCCAGCATCGCCACTTGAGCCTTTCTCCTCAATGCATCAGCAACTACATTCATCTTCCCAGGCTGATATTTGATCTCACAATCAAAATCTTTAAGCAGCTCCATCCATCTATGTTGTCTCATGTTCAAATCTGACTGAGAAAATAGATACTACTGACTCTTGTGGTCGGAGTACACCACAAATTGCTCACCATACAAGTAGTGGCGCCAAACTTCAAAGCAAAAACCACTGCTGCTAACTCCAAATCATGAACTGGGTAACGAGTCTCATACGGTTTCAACTTCCGAGAGGCATACGCAATGACTCGATCATTCTGCATCAACACACAACCCAATCCATTCAAAGAATCATCTGCACAAACCACAAAACCATCTGAACCACACGGAAAAGTCAACACAGGCGCTGTAGTCAGCTTCTCCTTGAGCATTTGAAAACTATTCTCGCATTGCTCAGTCCACACAAACCTCTTGTCCTTCTGAGTCAACTGCATCATTGGCTTAGCTATACTAGAGAATCCTTCTATAAAACACCTATAATAGCCAGCCAAACCCAAGAAACTACGAATCTCAGCAACAATCTTGGGACACTCCCAGTTAATCACTGCCTCAACCTTACTGGGATCCACAGAAATACCATCGACTGAAATCACATGACCCAGAAATACAACTCGGTCTAACCAAAACTCGCACTTGGAGAACTTAGCATACAGCTGCGAGTCTCGAAGCGTCTGAAGAACCAACTTCAAATGCTCTTTGTGATGCATCGGAGTCTTAGAGTACACCAAAATGTCATCGATAAACACAATCACAAACTGATCGATGAACTCTCTAAATACTCGGTTCATCAAGTCCATGAAAACTGCGGGAGCATTCGTCAAACCAAAAGGCATAACTAGAAACTCATAATGCCCATACCTCGTACGAAACACAGTCTTCTCAACATCCTCTCTCGGATGCGCAACTGATGGTACCCCGAACGAAGATCGATCTTAGAAAACACAGCCGAACCCTGAATCTGATCAAACAAGTCATCGATCCTAGGCAAAGGGTACTTATTCTTCACTGTCGCCTTATTCAACTGCCTAAAGTCGATACACATCCTCATCGACCCTCCCTTCTTCTTAACAAACAAGATAGGCGCTCCCCACGGGGACATACTGGGCCTAATAAAATCCTTCTCCAGCAAATCACTAAGTTGAACCTTAAGCTCCCTCAAATCAGCAGGCGCTAAACGATACATAGCTCTCGAAATCGGGGCTGTTCCAGGTACCAACTCAATGCTGAAGTCTATCTCCCTCCTCGGAGGAAAACCAGGAATCTCCTCCGGAAACACATCCGGGAAATGTCGAACCACGGCAACCCTACTAAGCTCTATGCTCGAAGAAGAAGACGCATCTAAGGCATAGATCATAAAGCATTCTCTAGCGACAACAGGCTAAACATCTCCATCGCAGAGACTAAAGGAATCTTCAACTGGGAATCTTGATCGTAGAAATTCCATTTCTCGCCAGGCTGGGGTCTAAATCGCACAATGCCATGAAAACAATCCACAGTGCCCTATAGCTATACAACACGTCCATTCCCACTATACAGTTGAAATCCCACATCACAAGCTTAATCAGGTTGGCTAACAACACATTCTCACCAAACCTAAGAACGCCACTCAACAAGATCTCTTGGGAGAACAGGCTCGCGCCGACAGGAGTCGCTACAGACACAATATCACACAAAGATGTAGTATGCAAACCATGCTCAACCACAAATGCATCAGCGATAAAATGAAAACAATCCACAGTGCCCTATAGCTATACAACACGTCCATTCCCACTATACAGTTGAAATCCCACATCACAAGCTTAATCAGGTTGGCTAACAACACATTCTCACCAAACCTAAGAACGCCACTCAACAAGATCTCTTGGGAGAACAGGCTCGCGCCGACAGGAGTCGCTACAGACACAATATCACACAAAGATGTAGTATGCAAACCATGCTCAACCACAAATGCATCAGCGATAAAAGAGTGTGATGCTCCTGTATCAAACAACACACGTGCAGGAAAATAAAAAACAAAGCAAGTACCTGCGATCACTCCTTCGCCTGACATTCCCTCTGCTTGCTCCCTAGTCATGGCATTCACCTGGGCAAACTGAGGTCCTGAAAACTGAGGATGGGAAGACTGTCTAAATCACGAAGGACCAGGCTGCTGAAACGGCCTAAACTGAGGCTCCCCTAACCTCTGCTGCTGGGCTGGAAAAGAACGACCTCTAGACGATCCACCTCGACCCTGCGGTGGGGCGGCGGTATGCTGCGATCCAGACAAAGGACACACTCTCGCAAAGTGCCTGTACTGACCACAGACGTTACAAGAACCCTGCACACCTACACACTGCGCTGTAGGATGCCTTCCCCCACACTGACCACAATAATCAACTTTGGAACTACTGCCACTGCTCGAACTACCCGAGCCAGAAGAACTCAAACCAGACTTCTTCTTAAACTGACGACCATGAGGCCTAAACATCTGGTGTACGGGCTGCTGGGCTACCTGCTGCTGGAGTGGATAAGACGACTGCACTGACTGGGAAGGTTGCACCCTCGGAACCACGGGACGACTACCTTGCACTCCTTGCGGTCTAACACACGAGCGACGGTTCTGCAGTCCTTCCTCGATGTCTATAGCCCTGTCCACCGCTTCTGCATAGCTCGCCGGTGAACCCGCCAACACAAAAGAATACAGATCTTCATTGAGCCCCTCCATGAACTTGTTCCTCTTCGCCTTCTCTCGGCCAGCAACATGTGGAACATAGGCAAGAAGAGAAGAGAATCTTCGGGCATACTCACCCACGGACAAAGATCCCTGCACCAGGTTATTAAACTCTCGCTCCCTGGCGTACACAAAAGATTCCGGAACATACTCCTGACGAAAGACAATACAAAAGCCACTCCACAAAATCCCTACTCATGTCTCCTCTATAGTCCTCGAAGCACCTCTCCACCAACGCTCGGCACTTCTCCTCAACTGAAACATAGCCAAACTCAGCCTACGCTCATCGTCATACCTGACACGATCGAACAATCCAGTAATATGCTGCAACCAGGACTCAGCATCAGAACTAGGTTCATCACCATTGAACGTTTGAGGATTCATCCTCTGAAACCTCGTCATCACCAGTTCCAAATCGTCCACCCAGGCTACCAACTCATCTACCTCCAAGTCAATCTGTCTATCGCGTCCACGACGAGGAACACTACGCTGAACTTCCTTGTTTTGACCTTCGGAATCTTCCTGAAACTGTCCTCTACCTCTACCCCTACGTCTAGGCGGCATCTACAAAGGCACTAAGAGGGTGAGGTCACACAGCAACAGATATATCACATAATCAAGCACAAGCAACAAGCAACACTGTGCCTAGACTCAAGTGTGATCAAAATTACATAATTTAAAATAGTACAATACTCAAAATATCCCAGTTAATTTAAAATAACTCAGTACAACAGTACAGCATTCAACAGATACAAGCACTACAGAAAACAACTGAATACAATAATGCACAGGGCATCCCCCGGCTAACAGTGCTTATACATATATGCTATACGCTAACTTGGACACTCTAACCACCTCCTAGGGCACCTCCAGCTGGGTCTACTCCACGACCAGCAGAGTAACCATGATAACCTGAAAACACACAGGCAAACAAATACCAGGCCAGAGGGACATGGGGTCAGACCCAAGTACGGAGAGCAGCATAAAACAGCTAACGGCAAGCAATAAGTAATATGCAAATGCTATGCATGAGAACAAGGCTACAACCGAAACACAGGGAGCCAAGGAATCTCAAAGCTGATCAAGAACAGATACAACTGAACATCAGTACAACAGTCAACAGTGGCCACGGAGTGTGTGAGTATATGGGAGCTACCCACTCGTCTCAACACACGGCACCATATGCAACACATAGCTCAACCCGTTGTTTCCAAACTCATGAGATGTGGGAGCTACCCACTCCGCTCATAGTGGCTAACAGATCCCAGCAGGGAGATGAGGTACGGGAGTTACCCGCTCGCCTAAACAGCATCCTGGTACGCACAGAACAAAGATACAAGGCAAGGCTACAAGAGATCTGAGCTCAAGAGATAATGCGTGTATACAACATATGCAATGATCAACACAGAAACATATACATTACACAAAGCATACACAACAGCAAGCATAATCACCCATGCTCAATCCAAAGCTGTAAAACAAGCTCACATCCGTACCTCAAGTCTTCTGTGCTACAATCACTACAACAGGGTCCCGAGCAATACAGATCTCACACCTGTTAAGCCAAAAACAGATACTAACTCAGGGACAGTAACACAGAAACCACGAATTGGGAGCTACAAGCTCAACCCAAGTCTGTCCTACCCTTCTAACACAAACAGAGAGCTCTAAACAAACACAATATAGGGTCCGAACACTTACCCCAACAAGCTAGGACGGAGCGCTAACAGACTACACAAGGGAGATGTCTTCGCACACCTCACCAGCTTCAAGCAAGCGTTCAAAAGCAGTATCCAACGAAGCGTCTCAGCAAGAGGAGTCTAGCGCTACCACTCTTACTTCAATCGGAACTGTCTACCGTCGGCAATCAAAGAAGATAAGGTTCGGTGAACAGTAACTAGGGTATCGCGACAGAGTTATCTTACGGGAAATATTCTAAGTTTCGGGGAACAATACAAAGCGACGAAGACCAAGTCCTCTTACATACTCAAATCTGCTCAAGACCGCTGAACAGATCTCACCAAAAACTTAAGATACAAAGCTGATATTCCCACTCGAATCCAGATCTCGCAACAGATCTCACTCTACGCCCATAACAGATCCCATCCTAGACAAACGACTTCGCACAAGTCCACTATCGCAACTGGACACTTCACCCGCTACTTAGATCTGAATCGCAAGCGCAAGAGGAACCTAAAACCCAAAATGGCGTCGCTCCCTACACATTCAGATCTCTCTCGAATCTAAGACCAACGCTGCTCACTACTGAGTCTCGCTCGCTAAACCAAAACGCTGCCGTTCCAACTAATCCAAACGACGTAGTTTAGCAACTCGCTACCAAACAAACTAGCGTACTCTCCTCTGTTCAGCGACAACAGATCCCATCACCACTGCTGAACACGAATCACTCAGCGATGACCAACACTCGCATCTGAACAGATCCCGCAACAAAACTCTAACTCTCCAGATCTGTTCCTAGGACTTACAAAACCCGATAGCTTCTCCAAGCATATCGACTCAAAGCTGTACACCCAGATTCGTTCGCTCAAATCTGAATTCAATAAAACCCAATTAATTAACTCAATTAATCCTTCTAAACTTTTGGGTCTCACAGCGCGAGACTGATCTGCATTAGTGATCTGTCGATTGGCGTGACATGTTGAGGCCGTGATCTGTTGGTGCGAGAGCTGAGTTGTATCTTCATGCCTAAGCTGGAACAGTGTCTGGGGTCTGAGCTGACAGAAGATACTGTAGGTGAGACGTGATCTGTATGCGTAAGCTGTCTTGACTGTTAGAGTAGATGCCCAACTAGCCAACTTGTGGCGTGTGGGTTTTATTGACTCTTGTACAAACGATCTTTATATATGATATTCGCATTTTCTCATATGGCATTCTTTACTTTCATTATGTGTGTAATGATTTACAATTGTGTTGAGTAAAGACCTAGAATACACTAAAGCGTATGTTAGATGTGATAGTGGGTATGACGGCTATCATGAAACACATCTAATAGTCGCTGTGTATTCTGAACATGTTCCTAGTCGATTGGGCCGTCAAAATGAGGATAAGGCCTATTCGCATTTTCTCATATGGCATTCTTTACTTTCATTATGTGTGTAATGATTTACAATTGTGTTGAGTAAAGACCTAGAATACACTAAAGCGTATGTTAGATGTGATAGTGGGTATGACGGCTATCATGAAACACATCTAATAGTCGCTGTGTATTCTAAACATGTTCCTAGTCGATTGGGCCGTAAAAATGAGGATAAGGCCGCCCGAGTTCGAGACTAGTATCTGCGATGCAAAGTACAATGTTTCATTGGTAGGGAACATTGTGATGTTCTGAGCATGCA
>KV013654.1:269395-299071 GCA_001598015.1 Dorcoceras hygrometricum
CTCGCCGCCGCCGCCGCCGCCGCCGCCGCCGCCAACTTCGCCGGAATTTGTTCCGGCCTAGTTTTTCGAGGAGAATCCGTTCGTGCTGATCTCGTCAGGACTTCTAGTGCAGTCTGACGAAGGAGTCTCGGATCTGGTCGTGGACCCGATTGGCGTATCTACCGCAATCTACCGAGAAGAGCCGGGTTCTTGAAACACCGGTTGGAGCCAGGCACAAGTGCCAGCAGCCGCCGCCAACTTCGCCGGAATTTGTTCCGGCCTAGTTTTTCGAGGAGCATCCGTTCGTGCTGATCTCGTCAGGACTTCTAGTGCAGTCTGATGAAGGAGTCTCGGATCTGGTCGTGGACCGGATTGGCGTATCTACCGCAATCTACCGAGAAGAGCCGGGTTCTTGAAACACCGGTTGGAGCCAGGCACAAGTGCCAGCGAGGTAACACGCAAATCATCCTATGAATGTCGTAGAATGTAGATTTGTTTTCGTATTGATCGCCTCCCGGTTTTATAAATTTTGTTCTTCCGCTGCCTGACCGGGGGGGCGGATCCGGATCCCTAACATTGAGATGCCCGAGATGAATTGTTGTGCAAGCTGAACTGCTTTGCCCGGGCTGGTTATAATAAGGAGATCTTAGCTGATCTGGTATCGCTGTACCTGTAATCTGTTGGAGCGTGGTCTGTGGAGCGTAAGCTGTTGGATAGGTGAGCTGAATTGAATATGCGTACTGAGCTGTACGCTATACATGGTACAGTGTTGAGGGCCACCGTGATCTGTTGTCACTGTAGCCGTGAGCTGTTGAGTAATAAGTATAAATACTCTCTCGTTGACCAACACTTAGTCACTCTTTAGACCACTCTTTCCTTATTTCTTCTAGATGTTACCGAGAGTTATTTTCCCCAAACCCTAGCTCCTGTTCACCCATCTAGTAATTCCAGATCGTCGGAGTTTGGCCGTTCAGATTGGAGCGGGGGTATAGCGGTTGGAAACCCCTCTTCAAGGCCGAAGTTGTAACACCCCAGATTTAACGATTGTCCTCACTGTACCAACACTGATCTTTTCAGCGTGTTTTTTCCTCACTCGTACGCACCCTGAGAAACTTCCCAGATGGTCACCCATCCCAAAATTATCCCAAGTCAAGCATGCTTAACTTTGGATAACCTCAACTACATCTATAGCATCCCAGTCTCGTAATCCCTCTCATTCCGGTGTGGGATCGATTCATTCATGTGCCCCTTCGCCTCTAGAAGCCTGTCAGGAGCCGCTCATTGTCCGTGCAACCTCTGGCATCGGCGATCACTCCCCGCCCTCTTTGAGCCTCGGACCTCACATGCCCACCAGCTTCCGCTTGGTTCGTCCCCGAACCACACCGTACTAAGAGAGGTCGGCTCTAATACCATCTATAATGCCTCAGATTTAACGATTGTTCCCACTGTACCAACATTGATCTTTTCAACATGTTTTGTCCTCACTCGCACGCACCCTGAGAAACTTCCCAGAGGTCACCCATCCCAAAATTATCCCAAGTCAAGCACGCTTAACTTTGGAGTTTTTAAGTGATGAGCTCCAGAAAAGAAGATGCACCTTGTTGGTATGAGTAGTACCAATTAAATCTGATAAGCCTTCCTCAACTAACCTCAACTACATCTATAGCATCCCAGTCTCGTAATCCCTCTCATTTTGGTGTGGGATCGGTTCATTCATGTGCCCCTTCGTCTCTAGAAGCCTGTCAGGAGCCGCTATTTTCCGTGCAACCTCTGGCACCGGCGATCACTCCCCGCCCTCTTTGAGCCCCGGACCTCATAGAAGTTTTCGTACCAGTTTGGATTCGGGAGGAGACCGGACGGAGGAGATCAACGTGAAGCTACGTCGGTTGAGTTCCATGATTTCCGGCTGGGTTTGAGCTTCAGTTTAGGTAACGGTGTTCTGCTAGCGTTGATGTATTTTCCTAGCCTTTACCTTTGAGCTGAATAGAGCCATTTTTGTTAGCCGTAGTGGTTCTAGGCTATGAGGCCTTCGGTCGTGAGCTATATAAGCTTTAGCAGAGCTAATTCTTTAGGTATCTTGGCATATTTGAGCTCCCTGGTGGTTGCTGTGAGCTGTTGACCCTGAGCAGTTGGCCTAGCGAAGCAGTAGGTGTGTTCTGTTATCAACCGTGAGTTGTGCTGAGGTAGTTTGCCAAGATCTGCGTAAGGTAAGAATTGAGCTTGTCTTTTACAGTTTGGGATAAGCATGTGAGCGTAGTGGCTGTTGGCTGAACTTCCTTAGCTTGTCGTGCTTATGCTGGGTTTTAGTTTCTGTTACGCTTATGCTGAGTAGCCTAGCTGATTCTGCTGTGTTATGCATGCTGTGTCTAAGCTGTTGATGTGTAATATTCTGTTATGCGTGCTTGATACTATGCTATGCAGGTTGAGTCTGTACTACCTACGTGCTATTTTTGTAGTTGCCTCTACGTGTGATGGTATGCCGCGCTGATCTGTTTATTGTTATGTTCCAACTTTGAGCTGATTTGCCTAGTCGTGTATAGCATGAGGATGCATGAGATATGATGTTATGCCTTGTCGTGCTGACTTTCATGTGTTTATTGTTTGTTGTTGCATGAGCTTGCTAATATTGCATACTCTCATAGCATATTGAGCCTGGGAGTCCTTCTTGAGATGTTGTTTCCAGCTGAGTCATTGTGCTTGTTGTTGTTATCAGGATGCGTGTGATCGAGCGGCTGGGTAGCTCCCATTCTCTCACATGCTTTAAGGCCCTCTGTTCTAGATTTGTTCTAGTGCTTCGTGTGATTGAGCGCTGGGTAGCTCCCAGTCTCTCACATGAACTGCGGCCACTCCTGTTTGTAGTGTATCGGGTACTGTGTGTGATCGAGCCATCGGTTAACTCCCATTCTCTCACACGTTGGGTGACCCCTCCTGCTCGGATTGCCAACAGTTGAGTGTTTTCTGTGAGATGCGTATTCTCCTGTTGCTGAGTTGTCCCTTGAGCCCCGGTGACTCCTTTGTATATCTCATGCATTGCACAACATGATATGTTTCATGCTATATTTGATAGATGTTGATGATTTTATCTTTGTACTGAGGTTTGACCTCGTTTGTTTTCCCTTGGGGTTGCTTTGTCCATGTGTTGGCCATTGCAGACCTTTTTCAAGTAGTCAGCTGGTCCGTGAGGTGTGACAGCTGGTGCAGTCCAAGGTGTGAGTTCCCAGTTATGTATATACAAATATATTCTATCTCGAGTCATTGTCAGGGGATTACCTATGTAGTTTTTGTATTTGACTTGATTGATTTGCATGTATATTTGTTGTAGCAGTTGTTGTTTCTGCGGCTTTTGAGTCAAAGCGCTATTTTGAGTATATGTTGAATGTTATATTTTCTGTCACGCCAAAAAAGAAAAATTTTACCCGCTTTTAAGCTTCCGTATTTTTGTGTGTTTAGCAGTGTTTAGAACATCGGGAATGACATTTTTGGTATCAGAGCTTAAACTTGGATAAGCTCGTTTATTTTCTATCACACTCAAGTCTAGGCACAGTGTTTATCCTCCTGCATGTGCTTGACTACTTGCTTTCTTGCTTTGTGTGTGCTTACCTTCATGTGCCTCCTAGTTGCCGCCTAGTAGAGGTAGAGTTAGAGTTGTTAGGCAGGTTGTAGACGAGCCGAGAGTTTCGGTTAATGCGGAGGATGTTGCTCGGCCGAGAGTTCTTTTGAGGTGTCGTGCCAAACTGTCCGAGGCCTAAGTGGAGTATTTGACTCAACGATTGGATGTTTTGGAGCTGGTTCTGGCTAGGTGCCAGCGGATGAATCTTTCTATTATCAGTGGTGCTGTAGATTTTTCAACTGCCGAGGGATGGTTTGAGCACATGGTGAGTTTGTTTGACCGTTTGCAGTTTGATGATAAGAGAAGATTGAGTTGGCTGCTGAGCCCTTAGTATTACGCGAGTCTTTTAAGATACTTGTCCTGCTAGCAGAGTTGCTGAATCTTGAACTCCGTTGACTTTTTCTGTGTGTGCTTCTAGCTGTGAGTTGTTTTGTGAGTCACGTGTCTCCAGCTGTTGAGTTGTTTCGGTGTGCTTCGCATCTCCAGCTGTTGAGAGTTCCTATTGTATCTCCAGCTGTTGAGCTGTTTTCTTCGTGTCTCCAGTTTTTGAGTCATATCCGCGAGTTCTGTTGATCTCTGTACAGTTGTTCTCTTGAACTCTGTTGGTCGCTGTTGTTTTAATCTCCAGCTGGTGAGTTGTTCTGTGAGTTTCATACCTCCAGCTGTTGAGCTGTTTCTAGAATTCCATTTTTCACTTCTAATTCTGGGTTGGCTTTACCCTCATGACCGATGGATTGTAGTGCCGTAATCCGCACATATTTCTCCTTCTTCGAGAATTTTGAGTGGGGTGTGGCTACAGAACAGGTGAGGCCTGGTTGCGTCACGCTAGTGGAGACCTCGCTAGATGAGATATCCCGTCCTTGTCTCGGTGTTGGCTGCCGTCGTGTCTGCTTTGGATTTTTGGTGTCAATCTTTTAAGGTGGGGAGAGATTGGTGATCTTCACCGATCCCAAGAGTTTGAAGTGTGCTTTCACTCAGCCTGACTTGTCTGTGATACAGTGTCATTGGATAGAGTTGATCAAGGATTTTGGACGTGAATTCAGCGATAGTTTGGGCTAGAGAAGCTTGTTGCTGATGATTTGTTTGGAAAGCCCAGCCAGTGGTGCTAGTAACGTTGAGTATCTCGAAGTGCTTGAGCATTTGGGAACATCAGGATGGTGTTCGCAGCCTGGTGTTAGTTTCTTTGGTATTCCCCTCGTTTCGGGTTTGAGCACCAGTTGATTCGGACGCTAGAGGAGTGTTGAGGACAACGTTCTAATCTGTCGCAACAGCGATCTTTTGGTAATGCTTCGTGGGATCTGCATTTCCCTTCTCAAACTCAGCACTCGGGACCTCAGCGGGCTCGGTTGAGAGCGATAATTAGAGAGCATGCTGACGATTTATCAGAGGAGTGATCGCCGGTACTTTCTTTGGTTTTTTATTTTCCTGTGAGAGTTTGGTATTGACACGAGAACATCACACACATGTGTTTCTACGCTATGTGTTTGGGAGTGGGTTGACTCGATCCCCACATTTTTTTGTGTGCTGTAGTGTCTGTTAGCACTCCTGCAGTTGTGAGTTAGCTTTGTCCCGTGAGATAGTGCTGATTTATACGGCTGATTTGAGGAGGAAGTGCTGATAGCAATCCCGTTGATCTCTAGTTCCTGTTGTCTTTCGGATGAGGTTCCTGGATGTTGTGCAGATCGCGAGATTGTTTTCAGCTTTGAGAAAAGCTGGACATTATGAGCTGAGTATCAGCGTAGAGTTCTTGCTGATTTTTGCCTCTGCCAGTCCGAGTTGACTGTGTAGTTGAGTAAGCTAAGCTGTGTTGGAGCCAGCTTAGAGCAGGCTTGACTAGTGTTTCTTGTGGCGAGACTGCATGGTGTGCTGGTGTTGGTAGTGACCAGCAGAAAGTTTTGGAGTATCTCTCGAGGATGGAAGAATTCTCATATAGTTTTGGAGTCTCGATTGGCTATGATAGCAGCTTATCACCCCACCCAGATGGCCAAATTTGAGCTGACCATGCAGATTTTGGAAGGCATGTTGTGAGCAGTAGCGATGATTTTTGCTGGTGGTTGATAGAAATTCCTTGCTTTGGTGGAGTTTTGCTCGTCGTTTTAGCTCCCAATGATGTTCAAGGTGACGTCCCTCGGGATTTTGCAAGGAAAGAAGTGAAGATTTGCTTTACCAACTGGAAGAATTGAGTAAAATATGTGGTCTTCACCAGGTTTTGTGCAGTAGGTGAAGGACCAAGGGGATCTGATATGATCCAGAACGAAGGTTGAGTGAGATAGCCCAACCAGTTTGTGTCTATAAGGTATGAATCTTTGGAGTTTCAGATTGTTGACCGTGTGCTTTTGGCAAGTTCCTCCTTCCAGCTGGTGTGAGCTTGGGAATGTAGGGTTGATTAGCTCTTGGATTCGTCAGTCTATGCAAATTCGTCTAAGCAGATGGGATTGTGGCAAGTGGTTTGCAGATTTCGGCTTAGTTTTTGTTGACACGTGATGAATCTCATGTGCCTCAGCCGAGGAAACACGATCCCGATCCTCCCTTTGTACTGAAGGACTGATGAAATGAGCTGGGCTAGACCCTAAGATATTATGATTGTCCTGTGAGATCTTTGGACACGAACGGAGAAGCTAGTAGATCTTAAAGAAAATTACAGCATCGAGGTTTATAATGCTGGGACATCCGCCTTCTTCAAGATAAATGAATACAACCCAAGCGGGCGATACATTATTTCTGAACTGTGGAACTACAAAGAAGTTAGGAGAAGATCATACCTTGGGTTTTGGTGCGGTGGAGAAATATTTTTTGTGAAATGATTGCCTGAGCAGTGGCAACGCAGAGGTGGCAAGTGAAACCTCACTCAGTTGTGTGTGCTGAGTCCTTCCCGAAGTAATGATGGTTGTCGCTGGATTCCAGTCTGTGCTGTGCTCTGTTCTGGTTTTGACAGACTGTTGCTTTTGATTTCGAGGACGAAATTTCTTAAGATGGGGAGAGTGTGAGGATCATAATTAGCCGAGATAATTAACGGTATAATCCGCCAGGATTACTGGCTAACTAATCGTTATAGAACAGCTTAGGGAGCATCTGTTAAGATGGAACAGCTCGGACATGAGCTGGTTCTAGAGTTGGTGCTAAGCTGATAGAAGAAGCTGTTATGGTGGACCAGATTAGCTGCAAGCTGCTATGTAAGGATTGTGCTAAGTCCGTGAGCTGTTAGAAGCTTAGGAGTTGTTAGAGTAGATGCCCAACTAGCCAACTTGTGGCGTGTGGGTTTTATAGACTCTTGTATATGACAATCTTTATTTATGAAATACGCATTTATTTATGGCATTATTTATTTTCAATGTGTTATATAATGTTAACAATTGTGTTGGATAAAGACCTAGAATGCACCATAGTGTATGTTAGATGTGATAGTGGATATGATGGCTATCATGAAATACATCTAATAGTCACTGTGCATTCTGAATTCGTTCCTAGTCGATTGGGCCGTCGAAATGAGGATAAGGCCGCCCGAGCTTGAGACTAGCATCTACGATGTGAAGTACCATGTTTCATTGGTAGGGAACATTGTGATGTTCTGAGCATGCAGATGGATAGTGACCTGGTGATCTATCGAACTACCCTCGTTCGGACTTTCCAAGTGGTTACCATTTGTCGAGTGGATAAGTCCGAGGTCTTGGTTGTACTGATTAGTCCTCACTACTCGAAACGTCATTGAGGCTCTACATGATAGGCGCCTCACTTTGACCCGTTTGCCGACTCACTTGGGGTCATTAGGCGGCGGGATTGGGTGAGGTCCCGATGCATGTAGGAGTCGATGCTTCGTTGTCGAGGATTCACTCGCTCGCTTACATGCGTGGATATCCTATGCTATCTGAGGGGATAATAGTGTATAAATCTCTGGCCAGAGTACTAGAAGTGTTTTAGGTAAATGGGTTTACCTAGTTACACTCGCGATGTCACTATTCGATCTCCAAGATGTATGCATAGCTATCGGATCTCTAGCGACTCTCGATTTACCAATGGTCGTTGATCTGATCGGGATATATGTGTTGAAAGGACCGTACTGTACGCTAACCACGACCAACTGGTTCTTGCAGGCACTATCAGTGATACCTAGGGGATCATGGGGCGATGTTGCTAGGCGCTTTACCATGATCCGATGGGTCAGTCCGAAATTGTGATTTCGGAGCCGCAATGGTTGTGGGCCCACGGCTAGCTGTATCCCTGAACCATTGAGGGTCACACAAGTACTGGATTCATGATTCCCGCATGGAAACTGAGCTCAATGTGTTGAGCATAGGAAGAGGAATTTAGGGAGTGCGACTTCCTAAAAGTCAAAAGGGGTCAAATTGCGATTTCCCAAAGTTGAGGGGCTAAACTGTAATTTTGGTCTAGGTGATCTGAAAAATTGTTTTCACATCATAATACTCAGTTTTGGAAACTGGGTAGATCGGTCTGATCAGATCATCGATCGGAGTTATAATGAAGTCACGGTGATAGGGATGAACCGAATGTTCATACGTTGGACTGGGCCCGCCCCAGGTTCAATGGGCCGGTTCAAGCCCATCACACATATAATTATTCTTGAGCCTAGGGTTGTATGACATAATTGAAACACTTCATTAAACCCTAGCCTCCAAAAATAGCCGCCCCCTCTTCTCCTCTCCCTCACGCCGCCGCCGGTGGCCGCCACCAAGCGCCGCTGCCGCCGCCCCTTCGCCGGACTTGTTCCGGCCACCGCGCTAAGGAGTTTCCGTCCGTGCTGAATTCGTCAGACCTTCTAGTGCAGGCTGACGAAGGTGTCTTGATTCCGGTCGTGGATCTGATTGACGATCTACCGCCGCCTACCGTTTGAAGTGCCGGTTTCCTCGTGAAACTGGTCGGAGCCAGGCGCCTAGACGCCAGCAAGGTAACAATCGATAAACGCCCTATGAATGTTTATCGTCATTGTTTGATGTATTAAACATATCCCGGGGCAAATTTTAAACTTCTGCTGCGCCCCCGGGAAACGGGATCCGGATCCGCCATTGTACGCCAACAGGAGTATCGTATAGCAGGGAACTACAGGCGTGATATATTCTAGGATCGTGAGCTGTTACATGTTTATGCGCTATGATCTGTGAGCTTAGCGAACAACTTTTGGCGTCGTAAGAGGTTTAGAGTATCCTAAGCTGATAGATAGGATGCGTGCAGATATAAGTTCCTCTAAGCGGAGTAGTGTGAACTGCTAAACAGTGATTCTAGTGCAACCTGATCAGTTTTGGTGTGATCTGGTCTGCTGGTGTGACCTATGCCACTATGCGTGACAACAAGATGTTTAGCAGAAGCAGTGTATTAGCAACAGCTTGGAGGTGAACAACTCAGAGATTTCCCTTGTGAGTGTAAGCTGGATTCAGCTTAGAGATGTTCTGGGTGCTTTGAGCTGAGGGACCAGATTACGGGTGTTGTACTGGTGTGTGAAATCAGTTTGGGCGCAAGATGGTGATGACGCATATTTGGATGAAAGCTGTTAGTAGAGGGTCAGTTCTGGTGAGACTGATTGTATTCCTGGCTGGAGTAATGCGTGAGAGCTGTTAGCGCATGAGAGCTGATCAGGGTTCAGAGTTGAGGCCTGAGCTGATAGCTGGTCATGGTACAGAGAAATCCAGATTCAGATTAAGGACTTGTTTGATGTCCCGAGCTGAGTTGACAGATCACGAGTAGTGCCTAAGCTGTTAGGAGTTATCAGTCTGGTCGTAAGTCGATAATTGCACGGGACTGATCTGCATGAGTGATCTGTCGGGTAGCGTGATCTGTTGAGGCCGTGATCTGTTGGTGCGAGAGCTGAGTTATATCTTCGTGCCTAAGCTGGAACAGTGTTTGTTCTCTGAGCTGACAGAAGATACTGTAGGTGAGACCTGATCTGGATGCATAAGCTGTCTTGAGATGCCCGAGCTGAATTGCTGTGCAAGCTGAACTGCTTTGCCTGGGCTGGTTACAGTGAGGAGATCTGAGCTGATCTGGTATCGCTGTAGCTGTAATCTGTTGGATCGTGGTATGTGGAGCGGAAGCTGTTGGATACGAGAGCTGAATTTTATATGCGTACTGAGCTGTACGCTGGACTTGGTACAGTGTTGAGGGCCACCGTGATCTTTCGTCACTGTAGCCGTGAGCTGTTGAGTAATAAATATAAATACTTTCTCGTTGACCAACACTTAGTCACTCTTTAGACCACTCGTTCCTTATCTTCTTCTAGACGCTATCGAGAGATATTTTCCCCAAACCCTAGCTACTGTTCACCTGTATATTAAATTCAAGATCGTCGGAGTTTGGTCGATCAGCTTGGAGAGAGGGCACAACGGTTGGAAACCCCTCTTCAAGGCCGACGTTTCCGTACCAGTTTGGAGTCGGGAGGAGGCCGGACGGAGGAGATCGACGTGAAGCTACGTCAGTTGAGTTTCACAATTTCCGATTGGGTTTGAGCTTCAGTTCAGGTAAGGGTGTTCTGCTAGCGTTGGTGTATTTCCTAGCCTTTACCTTTAAGCTGAATAGAGCCATGTTAGTTAGCCGTAGTGGTTCTAGGCTATGAGGCCTTCGGCCGTGAGCTATATAAGCTGGAGTAGAGCTAATTCTTTAGGTATCTTGGCAGATTTGAGCTCCCTGGTGGTTGCTGTTGTTAGAGTAGGTGCCCAACTAGCCAACTTGTGGCGTGTGGGCTTTTGATGACTCTTTGTGTAAAACAATCTTTGTTTATGAAATTCACATTTTATATATGGAATTCTTTATCATCATTATTTTATAATGTTAACAATCGTGTTGGATAAAGACCTGGAATGCAACATAGTGTATGTTAGATGTGATAGTGGATATTATGGCTATCATGAAACACATCTAATAGTCACTGTGTATTCTGAACTTGTTCCTAGTCGATTGGGCCGTCAAAATGAGGATAAGGCCGCCCGAGTTTGAGACTAGCATCTATGATGTGAAGTACCACATTTCATTGGTAGGGAACATTGTGATGTTCTGAGCATGCAGATGGATGGTTTGCCTGGTGAACTATCGAGCTATCCTCGTTCGGATTCTCCAAGTGGTTACCATTTGTCGAGTGGAGATTCCGAGGTCTTGGTTGTATGGATTAGTCCTTACTACTCGAAACATCATTGAGACTCTACATGATTAGTCACCTCACTTTGACTCGTTTACCGACTTCGTGAGGGTCATCAGGTGTCGAGATTGGGTGAGGTCACGAAGCATGTGGGATTTGATGCCTTGTTGTCGAGGATTCACCGCTCGCCCTAGTGCGTGGATATTCTATGCTATCTGAGGAGATAATAGTGTGACAAATCTCTGGACAGAGTACTCTTGTGCTTCAGTGTAAATGAGTTTACCTGGTAGCACTCGCGATGTCGCTATTCTGATCTCCAAGATGTATGCATGGCTATCGAATCTCTAACGACTCTCTATTTACCAATGGTCGTCGATTCGATCGGGATATATGAGTTGAAAGGACCGTACTATACGCTAACCATGACCGACTGGTTCTTGCAGGCACTATCAGTGATACCTAGGGGATCATGGGGCGATGTTGCTAGGCTCTTTACCATGGTCTGATGGGTAGATCAGAAAAATGTGTTTTCTGATTCACAATGAGTTGTGAGCCCACGACTAGCTGTATCCCTGAACCATTGAGGGTCACACAGTGTACTGGTTTACAAATTCCCGTGCAGACAAGGATATGGTACTCAAAGTGTTGAGTATAGTAGGAGGAAGGTTGGGAGTATGACTTCCCAAAAGTATCTAAGGGAGTAGTACTTCCATATTTAGCTAATGAGAGTAAAACCTGTCATATATAGATTTAGTGGTCCGAAAATTTTATTTTGTATCATAATAATCAGTTTTGTAAACTGAGCACATCGGTGATATCTGGTCATCGATCGGGATTATGATGAGACCACAATCGATGGAGTCGAACCGAATGTTCACAGTTCGAGTTGAACCGAATGTTCACAGTTCTATTTGAAATGAATGTTCACAGTTGAAACGAATGTTCACAGTTTTGTTTACATTCGGTGATATCTGGTCATCGATCGGGATTATGATGAGACCTACAATCGATGGAGTCGAACCGAATGTTCACAGTTCGAGTTGAACCGAATGTTCACAGTTCTATTTGAAATGAATGTTCACAGTTGAAACGAATGTTCACAGTTTTGTTTACATCAAACTCTTTCCCTCAATCTATAAATATGGCATGAAGGGAGAAAGAAAAATACACAACAAAAAGCTATTCAGCAAATTCTCCCCCTCTCCTCCTCTCCCTCCTCTCGCCGCCGTCGCACTTCGCTGCGATCGTCCTGGCGAGGAGGTTCTGCTCGTGAAATATTCGTTGGGATTCTAGTGCATTCCAACGAAGGAATTGAAAATCGGTCGTGGACCTGATTAGGAGCAACCAACGAAGTGCTATTTCCATTTGAGAAATAGTCGGAGCCAGTCGCCAGACAGGTATATTCTAAACATCCTATGAATGTTTGAATTATTATATAGGTGTATTGATCGTTCCCGGGCTCCTAAATTTTTAATTCTTCCGCTGCGCCCCAGGAGCGGGATCCGGATCCGCCGCTGCGCCAACAGCTGTGAGCTGTTGGCCCTTAGCAGTTGGCCAAGCGAAGCAGTAGGCGTGTTCTGTAGTCAACCGTGAGTTGTGCTGAGGTAGTTTGCCAAGATATGCGTAAGGTACGAATTGATCTTGTGTTTTACAGTTTGGGATAAGCATGTGAGCGTAGTGGCTGTTGGCTGAACTGCCTTAGCTTGTAGTGCGTATGCTGGGTTGTAGTTTCTGTTACACTTATGTTGAGTAGCCTAGCTGATTGCGGTGTTACGCATGCTGTGTCTAAGCTATTGATGTGTAGTGTTTTGTTATGCATGCTTGATACTATGCTGTTAGAGTAGATGCCCAACTAGCCAACTTGTGGCGTGTGGGTTCATAGACTCTTTTATGAAACGATCTTTATATATGATATTCGCATTTGTTTGTGGCATTCTTTACTTTCATTGTGTTGTATGATGATTAACAATTGCGTTGAGTAAAGACCTAGAATGCACTATAGTGTATGTTAGATGTGATAGTGGGTATGACGGCTATCATGAAACACATCTAATAGTCACTGTGTATTCTGAATTAGTTCCTAGTCGATTGGGCCATCAAAATGAGGATAAGGCCGCCCGAGCTTGAGACTAGTATCTGCGATGCGAAGTACCATGTTTCATTTGTAGGGAACATTGTGATGTTCTGAGCATGCAGATAGATAGTGACCTGGTGATCTATCGAACTACCCTCGTTCGGACTTTCCAAGTGGTTACCATTTGTCGAGTGGATAAGTCCGAGGTCTTGGTTGTACTGATTAGTCCTCACGACTCGAAACGTCATTGAGACTCTACATGATAGGCGTCTCAACAAACTTAGTGGAAATAAATGAATGCGTAGCTCCTGAATCTAACAAAGCTAGAGAATGGCCAGAGTACTAGAAGTGTTTAGGTAAATGGGTTTATCTAGTTACACTCGTGATGTCACTATTCGATCTCCAAGATGTATGCATAGCTATCGGATCTTTAGCGACTCTCGATTTACCAATGGTCGTTGATCTGATCGGGATATATGGATTGAAAGGACCGCACTATACGCTAACCACGACCAACTGGTTCTTGCAGGCACTATCAGTGATACCTAGGGGATCATGGGGCGATGTTGCTAGACGCTCTTACCATGATCCGTTGGGCATGTCCGGAATTGTGATTTCGGAGCCACAATGGTTGTGGGCCCACGACTAGCTGTATCCCTGAACCATTGAGGGTCACACAAGTACTGGATTCGAGATTCCCGCATGGAAACCGAGCTCAATGTGTTGAGCATGGGAAGAGGATTTTGGGAAGTGCGACTTCCTAAAAGTCAACAGGGGTCAAATCGTGATTTCCCGCTGTTGAGGGGCAAAACGGTCATTTTGCACTGGGGTTCTGAAAAATAGTTTTTCGGATCATAGTATTCAGTTTTGGAAACTGATTCGATCGGTCCGATCTGATCGGCGATCGGAGTTATGATTAAGTCACGGTGATAGGGATGAACCGAATGTTCATACGTTGGACTCGGGCCCGTTGGGCCGGTCCAAGTCTATCACTAGTCTATTTAAATAGACTTAGAGGCTTTAATCAAAACACTTGACTCTTGATTACACTTAACCCTAACCCTAAAAGCACACGTGTAATGCCCAGAATCATTAAGCAGTGGATTAGTGGAGTAATTTCGACACTCAAGAATTTGCATGAGTTTGCATATTAAAGAGAATTGAATTGATTCTAATGCCCAGGACTGAGTTGGCCTGATTTTCGAAGCCGGAGATGGTTTCGATAGATGAATATTCATGTCAAGATCGGATACGAATCTTGATGGCGTTGAACCGATATAGAATCAATTCAGAGATCGAAGAGGAGAACTAGAATTATTTCATGTCATTGCATTTAATTACAGTTGATACACTGTTACGCATTTTCTTATGTGTACCTGCTGATTATATTGAGATGATTCTCACCGGAGTTTATCCGGCTGTTGTTTTGTTTTGTATGTGTGCATGACAACAGGAAGAACGAATTAAGGGGAAGCAACCGTGGGTAGCGAGTGCTAGTTATCTAGACGCTGGATCAGCAGCAGAAAGGCGCAACACCAGCTGATAATCTATAAGTTGAATAATTGATGTTAGGTTGCTAAATTCTGGTTTTGTATATAAGATAGTCACATGTACTAGGGAACGTAGCTTGGAACCAAAGTGAACTATGAAGCAAGTGTATACAGGAATCAAGTTTGCGCTATCAGTTGAATTTATTCTGCGTCTGCTGAATTTAATACGCTTCTGCTGATATGAAATTTTTTTTTTATGAACGTAGCTTGGAACCAAAGTGAACTATGAAGCAAGTGTATACAGGAATCAAGTTTGCGCTATCAGTTGAATTTATTCTGCGTCTGCTGAATTTAATACGCTTCTGCTGATATGAAATTTTTTTTTTTATGTTACATATAACCCGGATTAGAGTGTTAAACTTGGTTAGTTTACCTTAATAACCCATTGATGAAGATTAGACGATTAATTGTGGGCAGAGAGCCCCACAACACGCCTCCCTCCTCTACCAAATCGCCGCCGCCGCCGTCGCTTTGCGCCGCCGCCTCCCACGCCGGAATTTTGTTCCGGCCAACTTTTCGAGGAGTTTCCGTCCGTGCCGATCTTGTCAGGCCTTCTAGCACAGGCTGACGAAGGAGTCTCCCTTCCGGTCGTCGACCTGATTGACGTAATCTACCGCCACCTACCGTGAAGTGCCGGTTTCCTCGTGAAACTGGTCGGAGCCAGGCGCCAAGACGCCAGCAAGGTAACTGACTAAACACCCTATGAATGGTTCATATTGTGTTCTGATTTTAATTGTATTGAACGTTTCCCGGCCTAATTTTATTCTTCCGCTGCCTCGCAGGGAGACGGGATCCGGATCCGCCACGGTTCTCCAACATATGCTATGCAGGTTGAGTCTGTACTGCCTGCGTGCTATTGTCGTAGTTGCTTCTGCGTGTGCTAGTATGACGCGCTGATCTGTTTATTGTTATGTTCCATCTTTGAGATGATTTGCCTAGTCATGTATAGCATTAGGATGCATGAGATATGCTGTTATGCCTTGTCGTGCTGATTTTCATGTGTTTATTGTGTGCTGTTGCATGATCTTGTTGATATTGCATACTGTCATAGCATATTTAGCCTGGGAGTCCTTATTGAGATGTTGTTGCCAGCTGAGTCGATGTGCTTGTTGTTGTTATCAGGATGCGTGTGATCGATCGGCTGGGTAGCTCCCATTCTCTCACATGTTTTAAGGCCTTCAATTCTAGATTTGTTCTAGTGATTCGTGTGATTGAGTGGCTGGGTAGCTCCCATTTTCTCACATGAATTGCGGCCACTCCTGTTTGTAGTGTATCGGGTATCGTGTGTGATCGAGCCGCCGGGTAACTCTCATTCTCTCACACGTTTGTGACCCCTCCTATTCCGATTGCCAGCAGTTGAGTGTTTTCTGTGAGCTGCGTATTCTCCTGCTGCTGAGTTGTCCCTTGAGCCCCGGTGACTCCTTTGTATATCTCATGCATTGCACAACATGATATGTTTCATGCTTTATTTGATAGTTGTTGATTATTTGCTCTTCGTACTGAGGTTTGACCTCGTTTATTTTCCCTTGGGACTGCTTGGCCATGTGTTGGTCATTGCAGACCTTTTTCAAGTAGTCAGCTGGTCCGTGAGGTGTGACAGCTGGTGCAGTCCCAGGGGTGAGTTCCCAGTTATGTATATACATATATATGCTATATCGAGTCATTGTCAGGGGATGCCCTGTGTAGTTGTTATATTAGACTTGATTGAGCTGCATGTATATTTGTTGTAGCAGTTGTTGTTTCTGCGGCTTGAGTCAAAGCGCTATTTTGAGTATGAACTTATGTTGAATGTTATATTTTCCGTCAGGCCGAAAAGAAAAATTTTACCCGCTTTTAAGCTTCCATATTTTTGCGTGTTTAGCAGTGTTTAGAACATCGGGACTGACATATATTTAGTACAACATCTGATATGATGCGTATCTCAATACTTTGTGCCAAATTTTGTAGTTCATATCCCACTTGGGACACTATATTATTCTTCTTTGAAATAATAATCAACAACAGTAATCAACTGTGTCAATTGGCACTATATTATCACATTCTCTTCATAGAATTGAGTACATTAATTGGATTCCTTCCAATTTATATCTCATTCTTTTGTTTATAACAAATAATATGTTAATAATATTAAATCGTACTTTAGAAAGAATTCATATAATGAGATAAGACATACCTTTCTTTCATGTCTCGTTTATGCCATCCATATCTTTCAGATAATTCATCCTGTAAATCTTTAATGAATTTATGGTTTAATTCAATCAAAATCTCATGACAATAAATAAAATAATTTGCTTATTCATTTAAGGAATAATAACATTTGAGTATATAACAAATAACTAATTTATAGTTTGTTGATATCAAGATGGATAGTTGATATTATCACTATATTATCAAAATTGAAAATGGATTCACATACTCATGAATAAATATTGGATGGTTATAAAGCTCAATTCAACCATATAATTTTGTTGAACATCACTTTGCACTTATCAAATAAACTCCATAAAAAAATCATTTATATTGGAACATGTGACTAAAAAAGATAATGCAAATATCTATCCTAAATTTGAAATGTAAACATTGAAAATCGCAAATATTATCATGATCAAATATCACCATTAAATTGAATAATAAGGTCAATTTATGAACAAATAAAAAATGTATCATAAAATTACAAATTATGTGGCGTCCTCAAAATCAACAGATGACATATTTTTCTAAAATTAACTGAATATATTAATCACATTAAAAATTCAAGGCATGTCGTAGCACTGAACAAGATAGCATATAAATAAATCAATATCAAATAGTTATAAATAAATCAATTGCCATCATCATGCATAATCTATCATTATCGTCGCTTCCTAATATAGACGATATATTATCCATTCATTGGCTTCAATTATTCTTTTTTTTCTTGTTTCTCTGATTGATGGCATTGCGGTTTCAATGCTGCATATTCATAATTTTTATTCAATATCTTATGTGGTTCATCATTCAACATCAAGACACTATTAACCATAAATAGTGGCAAATAATATATCATATTGAGAGCATTAACCACAAATATATGCTTGGAATTGATGTAAGTCAATATCATTTGATAATCATAGATCTTTGAAATATTGACAATTTGGATCTCCAATTTTAGATCTTAGTTTTCATGAAATCGTAGTGCATTTCTCATGATAAATTCTCAAAAACTCATAGAACAGAATATATTATATCAATATTTTCAAGAATATTGCTAAATTTGGATCTTATATTGATATTCTTCGTGAATATCATATCATCAAATTTACATCTTTTGATCAATATTCTTTATAATACAACACTTTAGATCTATATATATCGATAATATTCATAGATCTTAAATTTAATAACAAATCTCATATAGAATCTCACTAGATTCAACTATTTAGATATCATATTATCATAAATCTCTCTCTCAATATATTAGATCTTTCATTATATCTTAATCGTGAATCTTTTTAGATTATTCATGTAAAATCATGTTGTGCTATTTCAAAAGCAATAATTTTAAATTCATAAAATTATGATATTTCAATATCATGGGCACCACTTCATAAATCACATAATCGTGCTACTTATTGAGCATCAATAAATATTTGTGAGTATTGACATGTTGTGCTTGTTAAAGCCAACTCAAATTTATTTCCATTCTCAATCAATTGCAATATAAAATGCTTCTTCATGAGCATTATCAATCAATTGCAATGTGTTGTACTTTTCATGAACATCAACGGAATGATATTTATTCTCATTTTCAATAGTTACAACATCGTGCTGATAACGTGTTATAAATCATAATAAATAGAGAGATGAATAGAGAATGAATAGAGAGAATGCATAGAGAATTCATAGAGTCAATATTTAGGTGCAATTTTTATTGAACTTAGTGTCCCTATTTATATAATAGAATACAAGAATACAAATGTTGGAAATATTATCTTTACATTATTATTTTGATCATAAATATTTCAAATCTATTAGATAATAATAAACATCTATAAATATATTATTTAATAACGATATTGTATTATCAGGACAGATAATTGGAATTCAGGATGAGATACTGCTGCTATCCTCGATCACATTTGATCATGGGATAAAAAAATCCCCGCATCCGCCCTTTTCAGGTTCTTCCACGGACCCTGCCGTCGCTAATCTCAACTTACCACGTCGCGTATTATTCATTTGTCAAAGAATATAACGGCTCCTTCCCCAAAAAGCAGATTGCAACTCTCCAGGCCACGTTCCACATCAATATTCGACCGTTGAAATCCCCTTCCAATAATAAAACCCTTCTTCTCCCTCTCTCGCACTGCACACACTCTCTCCTCTCTTCAGCAAGAAAATGGTTGTGGGAAACGACGGTGGCCGCGGCGGCAACTGGAAGAAGGCAATGAGGATCGCTCTGTTGCTGATCCGTCCTGCTTTCAACTCATCCAAATGGTAAAATTTTCCTTTTTTTTCCATTGTAGGCTTTTGCTTACTTTTATATGAAACCCACAATTGTAGCAAAACAACGGCAAAAATGGCGGTGGCGAGGATAAAGCTGCTAAGAAACAGGAGGGATGTGGTAATAAGGCAGATGCGTCGCGACATTGCTATGCTCCTCGAGTCTCGTGAAGATGCCACTGCCCGTATTCGAGTAATATATCATCTATCTGCCATTCCCTCGTATAGTTTCCGGAAGTTTTTAAATTCCTTTTACTTTTCCACAACCTATCGACACTCTTGGGTAGATGTATTTGGGAAAGTTAAAATGTTTTAGTTGGGGTAAATCCTGCTTATTACAGCAAAGTCGAGCTTATGGAAACGGAATAAATTTAAATTTTTAACCAGTGGTTATTGCCAAAGAACTGTCAGTAGAAGCATAAGAATTGGAATTCTAATTTGTAGAGTTTGAATTTAATAAAATTTTTGTCAGTTACTACTGGAGCTCGATTGTATCAAGGCAAGCTTTGCGAATTTCATGTCCCATTTAACAGGTGACTGTTGGTGTGCTCCAGAAGTTGTAGCTAGGACAAAGGCATGTCTATATGCAGATCACTACCAGATTGTTTGATTTATGAACTGATTGATCTACCAACTGAATAGATCTTACTTCGATTAATGGCTCTAGACAAAACAATGATTCTTCTAAAAAATGTTGTCGAGACCATAAATAATAAGTGCAAAAGGCACGAAAACTTGGAATTTGGTATGTCTTGTTAAGTTAAGGGCAGACGCCAAAGGGTTAGGGCTGGAAAATCTCCAGATTTTTATGTGGAAGTTGTCTTCTCACAAGAATAATGTGTCTTCATTGGCGAGTATGGATCCTTGATGATTGCTATCGTGACTATAAGATAACTGTATACACACGTTCCAAGACACAACCCATAACTTTTTGGACTTGAAACCGAAGAAATAATTTGAAACCATTTTTACAGCTAAACGGCTAAACCTAATGAGCCATACAATTCTCATTCAAGCTTTTCCAGGAATTGAAACTTCACTAAATTTTCATGACAACTTAAAATAGCTCAGTACAGTATTGTATGATGAACACCTGACCATATTAACCTCCACAATGCAACCCTCTGAATTTACCTATCCTGTTCACATAGATCGTTTATAGTGTTAGTGTGGTCCTGTAATCACTCAAGTATAAGTTGGTCATAAGAACACAACCTTTTCTGCATTTTAGGGTCAACCTAAATTATTCTTTACATAATCTGAAGTGCTCCAATTGAGCAATTAACCCTTTTTATTGATTGAAAGGGGTGGATTTTTTAAATTCACCCAACAAATATAATATCCATGCAAATTCAAATGGATTTGGAATCCATTACATCAAATCCCTTCAACCACGTGTATCCTTAGGTTGTGCGACTATATCCATTCAATAACAAGTTAAACATTCAATAGTAATTGTGCCATTCATAGATTGTTCCTGAAATCAAATCCCTCCTTCCTAATCTAGTGCATTAATCTAAGCACAACCTTAAGAATTTGGCTGAGGTTTCTTAAACAGTACTGATTTCTAGCGTAGTGTTTGACGTTTTTTAACTTGGTTAACCAAGTGTATAGATTTATTACAATGCTTGTTGGTAGAGGATTTCGAAGTAATAATATTCAAAATAAGCAACAGTCTCAAATTTCCAACCAAGCATCTCTTAACATAATAATACAAATTTTTGTTAGATCAAGTCGTAGTCAGCAAGAATTTCTCTTTGAAATATATACTAGAGGCTGTGTTGTGTTAACTTTTTGAATGAGAAATTTTTTCTCTGATTGAAATGGGAAACAAGTCTGTATCTGAAATCAAACAAATTTCTGTGTTATTTTAGGCTGAATTTGAATCATTTTGATGTTCTTTTTCCATTCATGCTATTTGACATTAGTTCTCGATATAATTATATACACATGGATTCAGTCAATTAAACATTATGTTGGAAGACTTGTCTGAATCATCTTTTCTTTTTGTTTTTTTTTCCTTTCTGGTTTTTCTATATGGTCTGTCACCTATTGTTCATGTTCTCAGGTTGTGTGTTTCTGTGGCTCTATAGGTAGAACATGTAATAAGGGAACAAAATATTATGGCTGCAAATGAGTTGATCGAGCTTTTCTGTGAGCTTGTGGTCACCAGACTTTCTATTATTGCAAAACAAAGGTGTCTTATCAAAGCCTAAGTTGGATATCCATATAATGAATGTTTTTTGGATAATGAATGAATCACAAGGCTGCTGTTTAAATATCTTTTTCAGGGAATGCCCAGCCGATCTTAAGGAAGGGATATCAAGTTTGCTATTTGCAGCCCCTCGATGCTCGGAGATTCCAGAACTGTTGTCAATCCGTGATGTGTTCCAGAAGAAATATGGGAGAGATTTTGTATCTGCAGCTACTGATTTACGACCCAATGCCAGTGTGAATCGCATGGTATAATTTTCTTATCACTTGTAGCTTCATTGATGTAGATATAACTTACTCATGCGTGTAAAAGAACAAGTTTACTGGGCCTTTTGCAAAAGAAGCCCCTTTGCTTAGTCTTTGCTTTCAGCAGGTTCTTGAAAAGCTCTCTGTTAAGACCTCGCCCCTTTGCTTAGTCTTTTTGCTTTCTGTGCAGCTTATTGAAAAGCTCTCTGTTAAGACCCCAACTGGTGAAATAAAATTGAAAGTTTTGAAGGAAATTGCCAAGGAATACCAGGTTGATTGGGACACGACAGAAACTGAGATGGAATTATTGAAGCCCCTGGAAGAGCGTATTGTATACCTCTCACTCTCTTTACAACACACACACTCACAATTCTCTCTGTACCAAACAACTGATGCCGTCCATGATTTCAGTTGCATAGGACTATTGTGAGACCTTTATATGATAATTGGATAATAACTTGTCCGAGTTTTTACTACTGTTGGTCTTGTTCATAGGAAGGACCTGTCAATTTTGCTAGTGCTACCAGTTTACCTGTAATATCAGTTTTGAATCAGGCGCCCAAAACAAACCATACAGCTAGCTGGTATGAAACAATTGTCCTGCAACTTATGTTATATGGAAAGTGTTTCTTAGAAAATGATCTGGCAGTCTAATGTTTCATTTTCACCCTAAAAATTTATGCTCTATATTGTTCAGTGAACCAATCCATGTCATATGTTTTCAAGACTTGGCATTGGCTGCAGAAGCAGCTGCAGAAAAAGCACTGGCTGCAGCTGAAGCGGTAGCTGACCTAGCCCACATAGGTGCACAGATGACTGGCACTCATAACCTTAACACGAAAGCTTTTAATTCCACCGAGAACTTTTTTCCGAATGATTTGCCTGCTTCGCAAAGTTTGTCTGATCGGTTTGATGATCAAAGAAGGAATAAGACAAATGGTTCTGAATATTCTTGCTCTGTAAGTGTACAAGATGAGCGGACTGGTGTGGATGCGAGGAAGATCCTCAGAAGACAAAGCTATGATTGTCAGACAACGCCATGTTCTGATATCAAGTTTGCTGAATCGGACTGTGATAATGAAGATACTGAGATGGAAAATGAAACAAGAACTATTGACACAAGGAAAGTCTACAGAAGGCACAGCTACAATGATCGATCTACTAAACGTTCTGATATCAAATTCGATGAATCTGATTATGAAGACGACTCGGAGAAGATGGAGATGCCTACTAGAGGATATAAACATCCGCCACCTAACCGTCAGGCTCCACAGGCTCCGGTTGCTCGAGTTCATCCAAAACTGCCTGATTACGATACCCTTACTGCTCGTTTTGAAGCCCTGAAACATCACAAGTGAAGACCTGAACAGGTGTGTTGGATGATACTTTTTATAGTCTGCAAACATACATGGTATTTATGATGCCGTTAATTGAAGCCCTGAAACATCACAAGTGACAAACCTGACCAGTTGTTTTTTATGATGCCTTTTGTAGCCCGCAGAAATATATGTTTTTCCTATATAGATATTGTAATACATCATGATGTCATGTGACGCGTAAAATACATATTATTGTATTGATTCCATTATAAATTTTACTTGATTCGAAGAAAATGGATTTGGTTAAAATTCGTTGTCCTATATGTTTCGCATACCATGCAATTTGTATTGCTTTTGCTAATATCCTGATAGAATTTGTATTGCTTTTGCTAATATCCTGATAGTTCTGGTACCTCTTCTATGGCATTATAGTCGATTTATAAAGGGGTGGTCTAACTAAAAACGTTAATTAAGAAAAATGTCATTTTTTATTTCTTAACCTAAATGAATGTCTTATGTGTCAGATATCGTCACTCGGTTCTAATTGGAAAAATCTCAAAAAAAATGAGATGTAAATTCTCTTTCACTGATGATTTTATATTTAGAGATGAGCTGTTTATATGGCTCTTATAATACTGGATATCACTAGACCAATACTGGACCAAGAGATACATCGGTGATTTTAACCTGTGGGGCATGTGTGGGGTCCACAGTCCGAGAATTTTCTCTGATCTATGATGTATATAAGTAAATCCCTTTAATGAGAGAAATTAGGTTTAAGGGAGAGAGTTTCCTTCATAAAGCACGAAAGACGAAGCAAAATGCTACAAGTGATCGTCCTCTTGCAAATTAGTAAGCAGAAGTCTTTGGACCCAAAACATGTAATTCTAATATTATGTGGGTCAAAGTGATTAGGGCATTTCAAAACTTAAAATTTTATCTTGAATAATAGAGCTTTCGATGCCGATTGATATAATAGTGCATATTCAAAAAATGAATTTCTAGTGAATTAAAAATGTCAATAAAGATCAATAAACTTTTAGATCATAATTTGCACTTTGCAGTATCCTGTCCTATTCCTGCATGACAGGTGAAATTCGCACATCTACAGTGGTAGCAAGTCATATTAATTAAAAGTGATTTAAACTGTCATCGAATAGGATATGGATTTAATTTATCCATTGGATGAGAGGTCTTGGGACCAAAAATCGATTTAGATAGGTGAATTAACACGGTTTGATGGAATAAGAGAATTGCAATGAATAAATAACATCGAGTGTTTGAGAATATTTGTTTTCGAAAAAAGGTTTGAAGAAAATGAATTGAAGATTCAGTGTTTTATGAAATATTACAGTTTTCAAGTAAAAACCTGCTTTATAACATAGTCAGTGGTTGAGGAGGATGCATCAAGGTCATTAATCACCCAAATTAAATCTAAGACAACAAAAAATTTAATAAAATTTCAAGAGTTCTTATATTTAGAAAACATGTTATGTTTATGTTGAGTTAAGCGTGCAAGGGTGAGAACATTACTGGGATGGGTGACCTCCTGGGAAGTTCTCGTACGTCAAGCTGCTGACGTTGCGCCGCTTGATTTGGTTGGCCATGTGGGCTGTAAAACTGTGATGCCAGATCTTAACGGGTAATACTATCTCTGCTGGGGATAGGGCCGGCGGTAGGGGAAGGGTAAGACTGATCTCTAAGGGAATTGAGACAGCACCAGCAGTTAGACACGCATCTCCCCTGACTCATGGGCCTAACAGCCCAACCCTAACGCACATAATAGGTGCACTCTGCGCTGCAACATTATAAGGAAATAAAGTTGCACCTTGGCTAACAGCTATAGCTTTTTGGCCTAGTGGTAAGCGCTTGATCCTAACAGTTTATATTTATTTATATTATTAATATTTTGTCCAATATTTTTAATAATGATATCCTTATGCCGACATTCAGCCTCATTATGTGTGTGAGTCCGTTATTCTAATAATAATATATTAACATGTGATAGGATCGAAATAGATAACACAGAGTTTAGAAGTGGGTTGAATAAACTCTTTCTAAAATTTTGTGCTTTAAAGTAACTTTCAGATCAGTTGCGTTAGCAACTTAATCTGTAACTCATTCTAATCTGTTTCTCAAACAATAGAAGGTTTATGCGGAAAAAACTTGATCAAACAGTGAACTATACATGCAAATGTATGCTGAATAAAAATGAGATTGCGAGAGAATTTGTTTTCGGAAGTTTGAAGAAATCGTTTATACGTCTCCCCTTCTTCCAATTAAGGAAGGATTCCACTAGAAGATTTGATTCAAATATAGAGTATCCTTATTTGGTCAATTCGGCCGCAGCTGAGCTGAACTCCTAGTATCAATAGGTTACACCAGCTCGCGGGCTGTGTTTACAAGAAGTTTTCTAAGGATTTTCAAGAATAAGAATGAATAACACAAAACCTACAAATTCAGCAACAAGCTGAAATCTTGTTACAATCAATAAAGGAAATAGTTTTGGGTTTCTGGTAAACTATCAACTTGCAATCTGATTTCTTTTTGTACTAGCGTCGTCGTAGTCGTGTGTCGTGCGTCTACTTCCTAGTGATCTTTTATAAATACTCTTTGGATCCAACGATAATAAATGTTACCCGTAGACAAATAAAATGGATCATGAGCTGTTGCCTGAAGCTCAATAATGTCATTTGATTCTCGTATTGTATATAGTATTGTTCGTTAAATGTTTTTCCGTATTTTGCTCAAATTGGCAACTCTGATACGATGTAGCACTTGGATTTTCCTGAATTTAGCCGAAAGTATCCCACCTCAGAAGTCAATACATCGAATCATGCTACAATCGAAATGATTTGACGAATAATTTGTAGCGAACTGAAACCTTCATCTCTCAAATCAATCTTCTCTGTTTAATACTCTCCGCCTTTTTGGCATCACCCCGATCCCTTAGCCATGCAACTACTTCAGCCACCTGGGAGCTGAAAGTAGCAACCTCAGTAGACACTTGTTCATGATTTCATGCATATGAGTGACGATTCTGGACTCCATTGCGGCTTGAGAGAGCTCAACTGAGTCCAGTAAGTCATCTATTGAAACACCCTCAAACTTCTAGTAATATAAATGCGGAAATGTTTTTTTTTTGAAATTCGAAAGCTCCAATAACTCAATAATGTAAGATACGTAGGAATTTAAAACAAAGTTTTAGCAAACGAAGGAATCAATTCTTCTTAACCTCGTAAATCAATTAAATTGTGCTACAAAACCTAAACTGTGAAAATATTTCTCACGAAAATAACGTATTGATTTCCATGCATTAACATATTTATACTCAAATAATTTTTTTCAAACATCGGATGCATAAAGCATAGCTTTTTTACTCAAATCATTTTCCTTTAACTTCTTGCATAAACGATAAACTCGTAAATTGAAAGATTTTCTAGTGAACTCCATTTCTCGACTGTGGTCTCTCAACCTCAAGTCGCCTGATCAAGCTATATAAATACCATGGTGCCAGGTTGGAAAGGCACCTCAGTACTTTTCTGGTCATATCAAGTGTAAAGACACTCCAATACTTTTTTGAAGTCCAATACGTGTCAAGTTGATATGGCCAAAGGAGACGTCTTCCGACCACCATATCCGTAAAATTTAGAGACACCATAGCCAAGTCCCATCATTCAAAACATTTTTATCTTTTGCTCAACATTCTGCCTCAATAACAATCTCATGCCTCAAAATTAATAACTTTTCTTTTCCCCAAAATTTTTGTAAAACTGCATAATGCATAAAATTCTAAAGATTGCTTAAAAATCATAAAATAAACTTAAATCATCATTTAAAATTTTCATGACACTAGACTACCCAGCTCAGATCACAAGGCTTCGCTTACGGTCCCCAGTATAGCACGCACCAGCCGGTGCAGCTCACACCTCAACAGCTCAGCTTAGGGGCTCAGATCACGCACCCTTCTCTCAGCTCACAGTACTCAGGTCAACAAATGTACCCAGATTAGCTTGGGGCTTCGGAGCAGATCACGTACTAAAAATAGCACGGAGTACTCGACTCAGTTTTGAATTTGTAGATTATCTCGGGGCTTCGGACCAGATCGCTCACTAAAAACAGCTCACTGTGGTCAACTCAACTTACGATGGTCAACTCAGATTGCGTTGGTCAACTCATCTTACGATGGTCAACTTAGATCGTGGTGGGGGGTGTCAGCTCAGCTTACGGTGGTCAACTCAGATCGCGGTGGTCAACTCCGATCGTGGAACATAGCTTATGACCTAAGCTTACGGGACACAGCTTACGATCTAAGCAGGGATCGAAACATGGCTGGACAGAACCCAAACCATGTCCGACCTTTGCCCCTTCTTCCTCGACATCAACAGTACTTGGTCCCTGCTCTACACTCAAACCATCAACCCTTTCCAACAACTCGAATTCTAGGTAGTCTTGTCATGATAAATAGAGAAACATACGTCACGATGAACATCAATTCGAAGCCTCAAATCATTGAAATCAAAAGCTTAAAACACCCACACAATAATATGAATGAAAGGTGCATTCAAGAAACCTTTTTACTTGCTTTATACTGAGAAACTTAAAACCAGGTGTCACAAAGCTGTAAGGGATGGTGAACGCCGGGAACGCCTCTGGTTTTGCTACGGAAAAGCTCAAAGCTAATAAGAGGAGAAGGGGAGCGGCGGCTAGAGGGAAGGCTAGGGTTTTCCTTTTTCCTTTTTTTTTGAACACGAGAAAGTGATTTGTTTATGTGTTATAGGGGCCGAGATTCTCATAAAAAGAAAATGGAAATTTGTGTTTTAAAATTTTTAAAAGATAATATGGAAAGTTGCTAGTCTATGGATAAAAGTTCTACTCAAAAATCCTTTCTCTCTATCTTATATAATTTCGAAAAATTTTGTTCAAGCTATGAGGAGAAAACTTGTTTAAGAAAAATGGACTTTTAAATTTTACTACCATAAAGTTTTCCAAAGCATAGGGAATGGCATGAAGAATTACTTATAAAAATAATCTTTACCTCGGTATTTCTCATCATATCCATTCTGGCTTCGTAGCACCAGTACTAAAATTTTAAAACGATACTTGTCATAAAATAGCTTAAATAATTAATATGGCATAATCAAAGAGTGAAATCAATAGAATTATTAGAATAAGTGAAAAATAATACTAAGGCATGCGAATTTTAGTAGGAAAATCTCAAAGCATTACAATACTCTCCCGCTTAACAAGAATTTCATCCTCGAATTTCAAAAACTTACCTAAAAGATATGGGTAGAGCTCCTTGATGTCGACCTCTCTTCCTCCTTGGAATGATTCAGCCAATGGACCTTGAACATGAGATTGGTCCGATTGCGTAGCTTCCTATCCTATCTGTCTAAGATCCAAGTAGCTTGCTCCTCAAAAGTCAATTGTGGCGATAGCTTTAGCGGCTCGATACTCAGCACATGCGAGGGGTTCAACACATATTTCCTAATCATGGAGATGTGGAAGACGTTGTGTACGTATGTTAGTCTCGGTGGTAGGGCTAAGCGGTAAGATAATGCCCCGACTCTGTCTAAGATCTTGAAGGGTCCTATGGATCCGAGTAGCTTGCTCCTCAAAAGTCAACTATGCTCAGACGGGACTCATTTGAGCGATTAAACCGTAAAAATTATTAAAAATCCATTTCTTAATCAAATCGCTCCCCGTATGTACCCGTGTGACCCTAACTTGATGAACCATCTATGGGAACTGACCAAATCCGAAAATGAATCCGGAAACGATCAACCCGACGTCTGCAAGCCCATGGTTCATGCGCAGACTGCAATCAGGACACGTGCTATCCATAAATCTCATAACTAATTTGTTCCTTGACCAAATCGCTCCCCGTTTGGACCTACGTGACCCTAACTCGATCGAGCATCTACTGGAACCGACCAAAACCAACCATGATGCTTGAAACGACCAACCCAACGTCTGAAATCCCGCGGTTCTCGCGCAGAAAACAACCACCGCAGGTTCCAACTATAGTTCATAACCAGTCCCTTCCCTTACTTCAGACCTGACACCATCACAAACACTGGACTACCCCTAAACTCGATCCCAGCCAACCTATGTCAGACCTCGTGCTCAACTCAGAGATAAACCACGCGAACAATAGCGGAAGCAATAAAATAGTGGCTAAATTTTCGCTTTATGGCCTGACTTTTAAAACATAATTTAAAATACAAGGTTATTCAAAATAAAGGTTTTACAACGTTGAAAACCAAACAACACAACTAGCATATTGTTGGCGCAGCGACGGTTCCGGATCCCGCTCCCGGGGCGCAGCGGAAGATTTTTAAAAAAAATGGACCCGGGAACGGTCAATACACTATTAAAACAGCAACTAAACATGCATAGGATGTTTAGATTGGTACCTTGCTGGCGTCTAGGCGTCTGGCTCTGACCAATTTCACGAGAAAATCGGCACTTCAACGGTAGGCGGTTGTCGTCCTCCTAATCCGATCCACGAATGGATTCTCGATTCCTTCGCCGGTCTGCACTTGAAAACGCGGCGAAGATTTCACGGATGGAATCTCCTCGCCGAGATGGTCGGAACAAGTCCGACGGCGGCGACGGCGGGCGGCGACGGCAAGGGAGGCGGCGGCGCAAGGAGAGTGGGGAGAAGGGAGGAAGAAATCTAGGGCTTTTGTGTGCGTGTCTCTCAATGCTAACCCTAGGGCCCTATATATAGATTTCTTCATGGGCTTGAACCGCCTTAATGGGCTTGGGTCGGGCCCATGCCCGTATGAACATTCGTTTCAAGTTCACTGCAGTGGCTTCATCATAATCTCGATCGACGATCAGATCGGACCGATCTATACAGTTTACAAAACTGAGCATTATGATGCGAAAACAATTTTTCGGACCACCTAATCCAAAATAGCAGTTTGGCCCCTGCAAGTATCAAGGATAGTCAAACTAGCCCAAACTTTAGGGAAATTGCATTTTTGACCCTGTTTAATTTTAGGAAGTCGCACTTCCATCCTTCCTCCTCCTATACTCAACAAATTGAGCTTAATTTCCGTGCGGGAATCGAGAAACCAGTACTTGTGTGACCCTCAATGGTTCAGGGATAC